>CAAKHG010002540.1:3835-18841 GCA_901007715.1 Dactylopterus volitans
TGTGTGTATATATATATATATATATAGAGAGAGAGAGAGAGAGAGAGAGAGAGAGAGAGAGAGAGAAATATATATAGATATACATATATATACACACACACACACACATATATATATATATATATATATATATATATATATATATATATATATATATATATATATATATATATATATATATATATATATATATATATATATAAATAAATTTTTAGAAGACTTTGTATATAAACAACAGTTTTCTACAGCCTTCAGCTGATGTGCGGCAAACCACAGACACGGAAAAACAAAGACACATTTGTCGGCTGAACTGAGATGGGAGTTCCACTTAAGTAAATAAAGACAATGCAATGAGGGAAAATCAATTCTGTGTGTGCATGTTTGACTGTGAAGCATTTCAGGGGTCCTATTGCTGAGGGGAAAAAAAAGCACTTGCCTGCAATGATCAAGTCTGATGAATCAGCCATTCTCACTGGCAAATTAAAAACTCATTTCTGTTTTTACTCAGCAAAAGAAGCATTTTGGCCACACTAGGTTGTAAAAAATCAATTAAAACTGCCGAAGGTCTCCTCAGTTAAACCAATTAGGTGCTTCAACAAACATCTTTATTTCCACTACAAGCATTATTACGCTGCCACTAGATTGCAAAGTTGGTTAATATTCAAGCCTGGCTCTCAAAGGGATTTTATTTTGTGTCATGAGCAGGATGTAAATGCAGCGAGTTTCATTCCCTTTTCAACCAACTTTATAGCTGTGACAAAAACTTTAAACTTTGTGGGAGCTGCGACTCTTAATTGTGATGCACGGGTCATTACTGCCATCGTCTCTTCTGGCATCTTTCCACCCATGAACAACGGCAATTTGTTTTCCAGGTTGCGACAAAAGGATCCGGTGCATAGCGTCAGCACCTCGGAGCCTCAATGTGAGAATACGGGGGCATGATAAGGACGTACAGAAGGCGAAACAAAAATATATCTACTCACCAGCTTGAAATCCTGAATGCTACAAATGAAGTATGGAGTGTTGGGCCGGCGACTCTCAATGTACACACAATCTGCAAGTGAGAAAGAGAAGGAAGTTACAAAGAAGATGTTCACATTTCCCAAGGCATTTGTGGTTTTCTGTAGCCATACACAGTAATATTTTATTTTGCCTGCTGTTACCTCTGCTGAAAAGACATTTTTCTCCTTGAGTCAAATTCAATTGGAATGCGAGTAATAGGATTAAGGACTTTTGGAGCGCTACAAGGTTGCCTTTCCAAAGCAAACATTACGCCCAAGGGGAATTATGTTATTGTTCCACTCCATTTATACACCAGTGAGCAATACTGGCTTTAACCTTATCCCATCGCCCCAGCCATCAATGTAACCTGTTCCGACAAAATACAAGTTTTGTCATTGCACCATATGCCCAGTTAGATTTGCTTGAAAAAGAAATCCACTCTGTCCTCTCATTCATGTTTTAAAATGTTGCCAAATTACATAACCCTCACGAGTGTTACGAGCGGGCCCTCTCACAATTGTGTGTGAGGAGGTGGCCAAGGGCCGACAGCGCGGTTAAATTGAATGTGACTGGTGGTATGGCCAGGTCATGAACCCTCATCTTCTTAACAAAAACATTCACGCAGCAGTGGACAAAAAAACACATGGCCACTTCTGTAGGGAAGAAAGGTTGAGAAGGTGGGGGACATGGCTAATGGTTGCTGCTACGTGGGGCAACAGCTACGCTTCCCAGGAATAGCCGTTGGTTGGGATTCTTAAATATTTATCTGACTTTTAGGGGCGTAAAAGGTACGTGTATCGAGCTGAACCACCACGGTGCGGCGATCAAGGTGTGGTACGCGCAGTCACTCGACAAATCCTTCTGAATGGGAAAAGTCAGTCACACGCGGCAGTGACCCCTTTCTAATCGTGGTGGCGGTAACGCACCTTAAAGATGTTTGCCAACTGCCATTTCACAAATCAAAGACGACAAAGGAGTTGAAAAAACACACACACACACACACACGAAGCAGATGAGTAACTATGGTGAGTTCAGATGACGCTAAGGAGGGAGAAGACCTGCCTACTTCTTTTGAATGTGCTGTGTGTGGAAACTTTGGGTTCCCCCTTGGACCACAACTGCGACGCAGCAACGTGCCAGCATTGTTCCATAGTACCGCAAAAACAGGTTGAACATGTTAGTCGTGCATTTAACAACATCAACACATTAGACAGCATCACCCAGATATGCTGATAATTGAAGCTTGGCAAAAGAAATGGGAGCTCAATGACTCATTCGCGCAAAACCAGACAGGGCCAAAGACATTACCGGGGCTATGGACATTTACATTTACACGGCCGTGCATCCACATGCAGTTGTTGAGGACCCCAGTTTCAAGTGTTAATTAAAAGCGCCTTCTCACAATGCCTCATCCTGCATGGCAGTCCATGGTCCCTGCCATTTTACAGGCATATACATGAGTTATGTGAGAGCGTGTTTAACTTGGAATGTTCAAATATGTCCCTCTAAGAGCTGAACAAATGGAACCCATACGCACATGTTTTATTTCTTATTAACCTATTTGTTTTGCACTTTGAGGGGTTCTTTTCGGTTTTGTAGCCGATTAAAAATATATAAATATATATGTGGGGGCATATCATTTGTTCACCGTCTACTGTTTAGTGTACTAAAGGATGCACCAACTATTTTAGGTAGTTTTAAACCGTAGTACAACTTGCAGAACTGTCCAAAACAAATGAAAACAAAATTTGTACGTCAAGACTTTTTGTTGCTTTTTACACTGTTGCAATGAACATGACCCCAAAACCTGCAGTATATATGCAGTATATAAATGGTTTGAATTCAAATAAAGCCGAATTGACATGAGCCTCTCTCACACACAAATCCAAGTGAGGGAAACTGATCAAAACATGTATTTGATAGAAATAACCTATGAAAAAGAGTTCCTGCTAGCTCAAAGGGGAAATCAATCAAAAGCCTGTGACATTAACTTACTGAAATTCAGATCAGACTGAAAATCCACCTTCTATTCAAATGCGAGAAATTCTAAGATGCCGTTTAATTGCTCTGGCCTGCCATTTGGAGCCCTGGTTAATGCTAACACATACATACAGCCATGAGGAAAAGCTGCTTCATATCTAACAGCTCCTTATAAGCTTTGATTTGACAGAGCTACTGTAGGTCGGATCTACACCAACGACACATTGAGCTGGCTTTCATTTCACCAAAACGCATGCTGAGCTGCTCCCCGTTCACGGGAACTAAGCCACACTTTAGCTGAGTTGTGCAGCCAGCCTTTTATTTATTTATTTTTTTTGTCAGTGAAGGACAGTGCCATCATCTGTTATTTATTTGTTTGCGTCAACAGAGTTATCGATCCGGCCGTGGTTTATCTCACCGCTTTCAAAGGGAAAAGGGGCTGGCAAAGATATTAAATGGCTCCGATACCCAAGATACCATTTGTAGAGAGGCTGGTGTGTATGACTACGCCTGTGACATCATGAGCTTTGTTTTTTAAGAGGTTTTGTGTGTGTGTGCGTGCGTGCGTGCGTGTGTGTGTGTGTGTGTGTGCGTGCGTGCGTGCGTAACCCCGGGGTGGGCTTGTTATCTGCTGTGGGCTGAATGAGCTGTTCGGTGGAGGGAGGAGGGGTTATCGTGCTGGTTGGCTTTGAGTGACGCATTATATATCTCTCAATACTGCCCTCTTCTCGCTTTTCCCCCCCTCCCCCCCCGTTTCTCCCTCCTCTACACCATCCCTGGAAGTCATTTACAAGATAACGTGAATGAAAATATCCATCAGTGCTATTGTGTAACCTGTGAGCGACATAGTGTGTATGTTGAGAGAAACGGAGAAGCGGGTAGACGAGGAGGGAGGGGAGGGGAGGAGCAGGGGAGGAGGAGGGAGTGGGGGAGGGCTGAGAACAAAAGAGACTAATCTGAATGAGATGACATGTTACGGAGGAGTCAAATCGAGGGAATTAAGGTTTAGTGTCCCTTCACCTCGTCTGCACATTCATTTAGAGGGGCCAGATCTCCTTGTCTACACCCCAGAGCACATCGACAGGCATAGAGAACAAACAGAGAGAGTGAAAAAGATAGGTGGGGGAAAGGAAAAAAAAAGACAGGCATCTAGTTTAATCATTCACAGATAGCGAGTGAGTCTATTCTTTGAAACGTCAAAAGCACTTTTTCAATTCATCCAGGGCTCTGGAAGTCTGCTACCTCAAGGGCATTTCTCTGAAAGCGACTATAACATGAATCTCAATGAATGTGAAAGATAAAACCAAGTAAATGCTTCAGACTTTTTCCGTTTGAACATTTTGTCTGTTTGGAAGTGGGTCTCCACTTGAGTGTGGAGACCCATGAAGGGGAGGGACGAAAGGTTTAGCTGTGGTGGGGGATGGGCGATTGTTTTTTTTGTTTTTTTTAGGACTAAGTGTGTGCCGGTTGGATGGATATAGCCGTCGCTGTAGGGGACAGAGCCACAGCAGGGTCTTTGCCATTAAGTGCTCTCTCTACCTCGTCGGCCTTAAGTTTGACTTCTTTAACTCGCCTCTAACCTGCGATCCGCTGCTGACTGGCGCACCACTCCCAACAGATTCAATAACTCGGCACAGGAAGATAATCAAGAAGCTCCCGAGACCTCCCCCTCGGACCAAAGCACGTCTCTTGAAACCCGATCGCGACAATCACCGTTTCTCCAATTTCACTGTCGCTGCCGAGATCGGGAAACAGAATGTTCATTGTTATTACCTTGTGGCGCACACACGCACGTTGACATGCAGCAATTTTGTCAGCTGTACCTCTTTGTTCAGCCAGCCATTCTCGTCAGGCTGCCAAGCATGTCTAATCTAAAACACACCTCACCTCAGCAAAAGAGCCATGTCCTGCTCTCTCTGTACCATGCAAACAAGATGCCGTTTAATTTGCTGCAGCATTCCAGGAGAGGGGAAGGGAGGGGGTGGGGGGGGAGTTCTTAAATGATATCAGCTTAGGTTTCGTTCACGAGCCAGCAGCAATGGAAGTCACATTGCAAAAAACACAGTCGTATACGCCAGGGTTTTGTGAACAATTTGGTTTCTCCGGGATGGGATGAGAAAAACACGGTAAGAATATGAGCAGATTTGGGATACAAGGCAGGCTTATTAAATCAGGAGGGGCCATTGTTTAAGCCGCGCTTTGCAGGTGGTGAGCCACGAGGCAGGGCGCACCTGCACCGTTAAAAGTGCTGCTTGGCTCAAGCGGACGGCACACACATGCACGAAAAGAAAAAAAAAAAAAAACAGGATAACACGGACACACACAGCAGAGTGCTACAAGGCTTTAAGAAAACTACCCCCCTTGAGTGCACTGATCCTAAAATTAAGTAGCACAAGGAATGTAATAATGAAACCACAGGGGTGTGAGGGGACTAGTGGACCAAGAACGACAGAGAGCTTTGCAGGAAGAGGGAGTGTTATTACTGATCCACCCTAGACCACAGAGCATCAGCGAGGGAGACCAGCTGATGACTAAGACTATTACACACCATGCCGCCTAATTTTTGCCAAACTAGTGTTCCCGGGTTATTTGCGGTGGAGACTTCTGTGCACGTGGACGCGGACAATGTCGATAATGCCACAATGAGCGTTCATCCTGCTCAATCTCCGGTGAGCTCCCGCCTTCTCTCCGCCATCACTCATATTCATGTTTTCAATGTGACAAAATCACGATACAAATCAACGCCACTGACATCACCTTCCATTCAGGCAATGGAACCAGTATGTCTGTGCTTTAATTACAGCCCACAAAGATTTCTGGTTAGCCAGAATTCACGGTGAAGCTTCAGCACTGCTGATAAGATCATTAATGTTCAATCATGATGTCATCAATGACCAGAATTGCCTCTTTTTGCGACTGCATGCCTGCGCCAACCAGTCCAGTTAGTTTATATCCATTTCTGTTCATAATATATGTAGTTAGAATTTAATGAACTGTATTTAGTAAAAGTAAAAACTGAGTACGGGTGGCTGTTTGTGCCATATTTGAAATATTTCTCTCTGGGCATTACCGAGATATCACATTCATGAAAGTGATACAGTTTACAGTTAAGCTGTTGACTTGTTTTAGAGATTGTGAAATTCTGTGATAAAAAGCACAGATGGTATGACGAGTTATTTTGTAATGTCACAGGTATCTTCACCTTTGACCTCTAATCACCAAAATCTAAGGAGGTCAAACTGCTGCAAAATTTAAGCACTCTTCCTCCAAGTAAATGTTGCACTCACAGAACAAAAAGATCTGAAGTCAAAGTGCTGTTCACCTTTGACCCCCAAAATCTTAGCAATTTATTCTTGAGACAGAATTAACATTCGTGCCAGTTTTGAAGACTTTATCTCTTGGGCATTCCTAAGACATTACCTTCACACGACTGACCGATCTGAGGTCACAGTGACCTTGACCTTTGAACTCTGACCATTAAAATTTAATCAGTTTTGTCTGAGTCCAAGTTGAAAATTTGAAAAACATCTATGGACTTTCCCGTGACGGATTCCTGACATATTCTGTTGTGATTCTTTTGAACAACCAGAAAACTCAACGTCTCTAGCAATGGCTCTTGCTGGTGTAGAGGCCTAAAAATGCTCATCAATGACGACTATGCTATGTATTTAGCTGTGTTGAAATTTAAAATGAACCATCAGTCGCAGGCAACCGAATACCGTGTTAACTTTCCAGTCACACGGGCCGATTCTCACTGCTGATATTACATCATCACTTATTAAAAGCCTCCATTTACCACGAGCACGCTGAAACACTACACTGGAATTTTAGGATTTACATACTTTGGCTGCGATTTTGGAAAAGCTCGTATTCTGGCCAAGAAAATATTAAGTCTTGGGAGTGGGCAGAAGTGCAGACAAAAAGACACATTTACAAAGTCCAAAACCTGGCTTGTGCCACTTGCTGCTGGGGTTGCTCCCAGTGGGGTGGTATAACAGGCAATCGAGGCACGGAGGCACACGGACACTTGATTCTTGCCTTGCTTTGCTCCCTCTCCCGTCTTCCACTAGTGCAACAGCTCTCCCTTCTCCTCACTGGAAAAGCAGTGGGAAATACCTGGCAAGCGATACTACAAGCTCTCTGCAATAGGGCAGGCCTACAGCTGACTGAGTTCCTAAGGGAGAACAGAGGCTCTTTGACAACGCCCCCCTCCCTCCTTTCCTTTCCCTCTTGGCTAGCCCACGCTTTCTCATTTAGCAGTCGGCAGGTGGTTGAATTTCACTAAAAAGCCCTTTTCCCAGAATCTCTAACGTGGGGAGAGATGGGAGAGCAGACAGGGCTCTTTAAAAATAGATCTGTTAAGTTTGTGACGGGCTACAGATTCACACTGTTTCAATGCAAGATGACTTTTAAGGGCCTGTCCCTTTTGTTAGCCTAACTGAAAACAGCTAGCTGATCGAAACTAGACTCAACTGTAGCAGAGGGAATGTGTTCTGCTAATTGAGCTGTGGCCTATGCTGTCTTGGCTATGGGATAACCAATCCAATACTTTGCGAACAACACTACACTGGCTTCTCAGGGGAATCCACGCCAGCAGGAGAATTCAGATTCTGATGGGTTCCTATGATGAAGATAAAAGAATGAATGAATGATCGACAGAATAAATAAATCTTAGTGCACACCAGAGGAACTCTGAATTCTCACCAATCGTAAAAAAGCAGATCTAAAACAGATTTTACATTTTTAGCATTTTGATCACGAGAGATAATACACGCTTGATGATGAACTGGTGAAGACAAAGACAAACAGACAGACAGACAGACAGACACGGCATTGGGATTAATGCCTCAAAATCCAAGACTGGTGATACAATGTGGTTATGAATCCATCCATTTCTTTTCTTCTCCATCTTTCCTGATTTACAATTTCAACTCCATCATACAGTATGTGACAATTTGACATTGACTTAAATTTCTCCATTCATCTGGTGACACTGTCTGGTCCGGTTTCTCTCTTTGGATATTTCGGGTTTCCGCTCTGTATTCCATTGAAGTTCCTTAGATGGGATTAAAGTCAAAAATATCAAAATTCAGGGAGGCTCCCAATTAGTCTGTGACATTAGCATTACATAACTAAGCTTTAAACAGCTAAAAATCCGTTTTATAAAAAAAAAAAGTACTGAATAAAGTTCAGGTTACTGGTTTCATGCAAAATGACAGATTCCCCTATTGTCCTTGAGTTTGGTGTATGAATGGAACTGGATACTTCCACAGACGCTTAAAACTATTAAGAGCACTGTCAAGACTTTTAGGGCAATTAATTGCAGCGTTTGCACTGATATCAATATTTCTGACTCCAAAAACCTTCCCACATGAAGTTAACTATGAGTGACATATTTGAGACAGAAAAGATGAAGCCCTGGAAACGTCAAGAACAGGGCAGGCGAGTTCGAAGGATGGAGGGAGGGCTGCTTATCCAAAGTGTGTGTCAGATATACTCCTGCTGCACAGCTTACTGTGTGTGCACATGACACTTGGAGTGACACACACACACACACACACACACACACACACACACGCACACATACACACACACACACATTCCTGTCCTGGCTGCGGCAAGGAGTGCCAGCTGTCCACATCAACAATTCCCACAGCACTCACGCACGCAAGGTGTTTTTCTTCGGCAAGCATGCAATCTCTGTATAATACACTGCAGACACTGCACATATCTGTCACTCTGAGAGGAAATTGCCAAATTAAACTGATTCCTCGTCTGCTGCCACAGCCAAACCGCTGAAACTGTGGCGGCCATGTTGTATGACATACACCAGTGTGGAGGGGCAGAAGGGTGGGGAAGGGTGGGGAAGGAAGGGGTCCTCCATTTTAAACAGACCAGCCAGCCATTCAGTCATTTAGGAAGGGGGGGGGGGGGACATGCTATGGCAACCTGCCACCTGCAGCGCCAAGCAGAGTTCTACTGCAGCAGAAGGGATGAGAAAAGTAGATATTCCCGTGTGGTTATTAAAACAAGTTTGTGTGCGGGCGTGTGCTTGTCACACATCGGGACCCTGTCTATGAATTTTGCATCTGTATGACAGTAAGCTTATAAATCAAACACTAGTCATCAGCATAGTGTGTTTACGTGTGCACTTTTTTTTCTCTCTCTCTTTAATGCATCTCTGTGCTTCTAGGGTGTCTCCTATTGATCCCCCCCCATGGCAGTGAGTATAATCTCCAGAGAGGGGATCTATATTCTGAGGCTGGGGGGGGGGGGTTGACGATTGTAGAGACTAGGCTCTTGAGGTGTCTGACTGGGCCTGAGGAAGTGGACAGAGCTCAGCCACGGGGCACAGATCGATTTGGCATGTCTGCTTGCACTGCATCAGGCTGCTCACCCCCAGCAGCCAGCCATGCACTCAGTCCCCTGGCCACCGTCGCAGGCAAACTACTCCGTACCCGTTAAACAGCAGCCGAGCTAGAATTAGCTGCAGGCCTACCCACTGGCCGTTTGCACTTTTTCCTCCGTCCCACCCATCCAATCGATGAGCACTAAGCCGCCTGGAAAATTTCAAGAGGTAGATAGGCTAAGTAGAGAGAGTGGAGGGTGGCTGGAGATTGCGAATGTGCAGACTGATCTAATACTAGCTTACCTGTTATTATATGAGGAGCCTGGGCTACATGTGTGTGAAGCGCCCCGACACGTAAGCAATCAAAACACCATCATGGTTCATAGTTTCTTGTGGTTTCTGCATCGCTCACTATTACAAGCTTCTTTCCCCTTTCCGAGTCTGGGCCTGTGCAAATCACTCACCCAGGGTGGTCAGTTTTACATATTGTGTGTCACTAGACGGCTATAAAGGGATTTAACATTAAGTAAAGCATAATCCATAGCCGGCTTTGTGCCTGCTTAAGCTGCACACATGAAATCTGATTGCAAGAAGGATGCTACAAATGAGCAAACAGGAGAAGGGGGAAAAAACACACACACAACAAACCACACACACAGACACACACACACAGCTTGTCACTTGAACAATAAGCAGAAGAGAGCGCAGGGGGTCAGTCGCTGAGGTAGAGGATCTTCTATACTGACAATGGGAGGTAAATTGCAAACTAGTGTACCGCGCTGGGGCCGCCGCTTCCGAATCCTGGCTCATCCCTGATCCGTACCAATCTAACAGTCAACATTGTAGGGGCAGGTTGTGACACTCTAGACCAGTCAACGTAATTGAAGGGGAAGACAGGAAACATAAATATTCCCCATCAACCAGACACTGGCTGTGCTGTTCACTCGGATGTGGAAATATAAATATTCGGCAGGGCTAATCCACTGAGACGCTTGACTTTGTTTATATGCCTTTTGAATGTTTCATTGATGTGATTGACTGCTCCCATTTTTTTAACCGCCCCCCATCCTAACCTCCCAGCCACACACACACACACACCTCTCCCTCCCCCACCACCCTTCGCATGGTTGCCTTCTGAGACAAAGCACCGGTGCTCTCTCTGTTTAACATTAAAAAAAAAAAAAGAGGCTTCAGTGGAGTCCATTGCAGAACATTAGAAAGAGAGAAATAAGACAGTGAGCAACAACAAGGCTTTGTTTAAGTGCGGCTGAAATATGTTTGAAAACCTCCACTGATACCAGCGCAGAGATAATTTAGCCAATCAAATTTCGCAGTTGGCCAGAGAGAATTGGGTGGTGAGATCTGGCTCTTTTGCTGCAACTGTTTGAAGTCGTCTCATCAGCAGCTGAAGAGTAAAAAGGAGCACTGATTGTATGAAGGCGTGCAAGAGTCGGGTGTTGGAGAAGATTATCTAACACACACGCTGTTATTTGCTACATTCTCCCATTGAACACCCCCCACAACCACTTGACCTTTTGCTGGCTGCTAGATACATGAAAAGATATGATGATTTAGGAGCAGCAGGGACAGCGCTGAGCAGAACTAGAGACTATATGTGCACACTTACACACATTAGAGCCTCGCGTCCGTCTGATGGTGAGCTTTGACATTTCCCGTTCAAGTGCAACCAATTAATAAACAGGAGGATAAAGAGAGCCGATGTTTACAGCCGAGGAAAAGGTTGGTTTGTGCATTTGACACAATAACAGACATGGGCAATTCAAACATCTCACCAGGAAACTAAAGTACCTTTTGGCCCCAGGGGAAATAGCATATTTTCAGAGAGTCAGGTGGAGTTGGGATGAATTATTATCATGCCTGTCATCACTATCACATCATCTTGTAAAGCACCACTTTGCTTTATTGACTTAGCCCAAGACAAAGCACAGAGTAGGTCAGCTTGGAATTGATTGTGTGATGCATTGGATTCAAGCCTGAGGGAGCACTTTTGCTGTTTGAGAGTTGCTGCTCAAGAGAATCTGAAATCTTTGTGTGTCTGTTAAAGACATCACCGTTTCTTTTGTAGCCTAAAATGAATCTTTGATTGATTAAAATTTGGAATTAATAAGTAGGAAGAGCAACTAAGTGGGATCAGAGTGTGGAACAAAGTGAGCGTGGTGTTACTCAAGTGGTTTAAAAATATCTCTAAACTACTGATGAACAGACACTGACGGCGCCTTTACTAAGTGACTAGGTGTGGTAGAAAAACATTACAGTCACCTGAATCACCTGAAACAACTTCACAGTATTGAAATACGATGTGGCAGATACCTGCAAGCACATGCGCAATCTACATGTCGTAATGTCTGTACATTCCTTACCACTGAACTAATTGGATGGTGAAAAATCATAACGTTCTGAGATAGGCTACATGTGGGAATAGCTGATACAATCTTAACTGCCACCGAGTTAAAAACTAGCATGTGTAAGCATTTTGGCTTTTGTGGAGCTGACGGGGAAACGGACCAAATAAAATGAAAAATTTGGGGGAACGGTTTTGTCTGTCAGGCTGTGAAAGGAGCTGACGCCGTCCAACATGGAGTTAGCGTAGCTACCCAACGTTTGTGGTGTTCTCAGTGACGGTGATTGAACACAGTTCAAGTCTGTGGGCCACAGCGGCAATGAGCTTCCCGGTAAACCGCAAGGATTTACTGGCAGGTGTATTCAAAGAGGTTTGTACTCATGAGTATGTGAGAAGGTGAGTTCAGGTGAGCTGCACCAGCTGTAGGTGCATGTCGCAACTGTTTTGCTGGGGTTGTTAATGCTATGTTAATTCGCACCAAGGTCGCTGTTACAGGCACCTTTTTGTGTGCTCTGAATTCTTTTGCAGTGCTGGGAAACAATTGGCAAGAGCAACCCTCCACTTGACACATCATTTCTACTTGTCACTATCATAATAAAAGATGGCGGTGATGATAAGTTCATCAGGTTATTTTCATTAAGGCTCATTACAAATACGATTTGTTTTAAAAGTAGCAAGCAGTCACATGGTGATTAAAAAATAAGTCAAGTCTACCCGTAAACACTTTTGATCCATCAAGATGCACCGATAATTGTTTCACAGCCCTCAAGGGCCTGTGGATTGGAATCTAATTGAGAGGTGCCACAAAAATTCCCGCCCATTAAGCGATCAATGCCAAGACACACATCCCGCCCCCTTCTGGTATTTAGCCATGGCTAGGACTCACCTCCTGGTCTGTAAACAACATCATCCTCCGTGATAAAGGAAGTGATTTCTCCGTTCTCTGTGCGCTCGTAGCGGGATTTCTTCTTCGGCGTCTTCTTCTTTCCCTTCTTGCTGGCCTCCTCCGCCGTGCCACTGCCTCCACCTGTGCTGCCGTTGTCATTGTCCTCATCTTCGCTGTGCTCACTCTCTGCATAGTTCTTGGCCCCGCCCTCCAGGGTGCAACTGCGTCTGGGCCTGGAGCTCTCGCTCTCACGGTCACCCCGGTCCCCGTCCTGCCGGCGGGACTTACCGGCTTCTCTCTTGTCCCGGTCCCTGTCTCTGTCCCTGTCCCGCTCTTTCTCCCTCTCCTTCTCTTTGTCGGCCGTCATGATCCGCCACGTGCCTTCCTCAGTCCTCTCACGGCTGGGCCTCCGTGAAAGGTAGACTGTGAGCCTGGGCTTCAGTCTTCTGAATTTATTAGTCAAATCCAGGGAAAATTTGGCCACACCAACAACCCCAGCGTTTCAGAAAAGCTGTGGATGAGAGAAGATGGGAAAATTAGCGTAATCAAAGTCAATAACCATTATCATTACTGTACAGAACTGACATTTTTCACATTGTGTCGAAGTAGATCCGCCGCGGTTGAGAAATACAAGATTGATTCTTAGACAGCGGTTATAAGGCAGCTATGTTCTCTCTTTTCAGCATAAAGCTATTGTTGCCACACTTCCCCCATTACCATGTAGACGCTGGAAAGCACCGAGACGCTTCATCACAAGATAGCTTCCTGCTAAAACTGGTTTCTCCTCGTTCAGCAAGGCAGTAAAATAGAGTTACAAAGCGTAAAAGAGTGGGGAGAAGAGAGTGAGAAAAGTAGACAGACAAATGCTGCACAGTGTTTGTAACACAATAAGCTACAGAGCAGTCGTAACTCAATTAGCACAAAAAAAAAGGTGGTACAGCAATGAGAATGAGGCTTACAGCCAGAAGAAGACCTTTGAGAAAAATTTATTCGGGGGATTTTTCAGCAGAAAACACTGCTTGACATTTGCAATGCCATGGGAAAGACAGTATTAAGCTAAATGACTGAGTTAAATGGCTAGCTTCTCTGCAGACCATCTGTGATGACACCAGGCCCTGTTTTTCTCATTTGTACGTGAGCACACTGGTGTGTGTGAGTGTGTGTGTGTGTGTGTGTCTATGTACACTCTGGCTTACAGGACTGCACCCCACCCCAGCCCTTTGCCCTGGCTGACAGTCACCACTGTGTTAATATGACGTGACAGCTCTGGAGGGAATAACACAGCAATCCACTGGGTAGGAAAAGGGAGAGGAGAGTGGCTGAGCCAGTCATTTGCCATCTCCAGTCCGCTGCCATTTTCAGCTTTCACTGCTCACTCAAAAGAGCCTGGTTACCACTTTCTCATACCGTAATGAAATTCTCCATAAACAGTGAGGCTGGCGAAGCCAAAACAGCACATGGTCCGCATTACGCTGCCCCTACACACTGAGTCTAAAAAGGAGGCTTCTCGTTTACTATTCGCCCCTTCCTTCCCCACTTTTAACAAATTAGCAAGAAGTAGTTATTAGAGCCTCAGAGGGATAAAACTAAACAAATCAGCGCCAAAATTACTGTGGTTGTGATATCAGGGTGAGAGAGAATAAGAAAGAAAAAAATAAAAAGAATGGAGGGATGAAGATCAAGCCAGGTAAAAGGAAAACCGTGAGAGTGTAGATTACACAGCATGTCTGAAAGTGAGCATATCTAAGGCAAATGGAAATGTGAGGTGAAGAATACAGGGCCAGAGGTATCTTAAAGGAGGCACACACACACACACACACACACACACAAAAAAAACCCCTCATGGGCTCATAAGTTCTTATATGCGAGTGACAGCAAGGATGCACACCTCCACTGCCGGAGCACATTCCCCTTTCCGTGTCCATATCTAGCAGCCTGTCTCAGAGGTCTGAGGAACACAAATATATTGATGACAGTAGCATTTGATAGCACAGCTGTAATCCTGGGGGCTGCCAGAATCAGTGTATGAGCTAAGCAGCTCTTCTCTCCACTAATCATTAACATAAGCCTCTTCCACTGAAACCAACGAGGACGCTGAACTGTTGCTAATGGTGGGCTGGCCCGTTCTCCTTTGATGCCGTGGACTGCTACGAGCCTCAGTAAGTATCTATACAATCTAGGTGCTATTAGTTTGCATCTGGATGCACTTTAAACAGCTGCCTCATTCAGAGCCCGCAGTGCGTCTCAAGTTACATCGCTCTTATTTGAATTTGCCAAACGGCAGAAATTCTTTGTTTAGGGTTAAATATTTCTAACTTAATTAGCGACACAGCTACGTTCACGAGCCTGTGGTTAATGTGTTGTACGTCAACAGCCGCGGTCTGATGTGGATTTAACACAAAAAAAAAAAAAAAAAAAAAAAAAAAC
>CAAKHG010002542.1:5243-15674 GCA_901007715.1 Dactylopterus volitans
CACTCACTTTTTCAGCAGCACTTGTTTTGATGCTTGTGCTTAATGTTTTTGTCACTTGGCTTTCTAGGCACTTGGGGGGAAAAAACCTTGGGTATTCCACCTTTACGGATGCAGTGAAACCTCATGCAGCAGCACCCAACACTGCTGATCCAGATACTGGCCCTTGCCTTTAGCTCTTTGCTCAAACAGCCTCTAAAATCATGATAGTCTATGGTTCAAGAGTCTGTAATGCATTCAGTCATGAAATTTGTATCGGTATGATAACCTTCGTTTCAGTAAAGCGCTTGGAAAACCATGGCACTTTTGAATTGACCTTTAAATCTTTCTGAAGGTCTCATTAAAGTCTGTCATTAAGTTTTGTTGTTCAGTAACACAGTAAGTGCCTGAACAGAAGCAGCCTACATGTATAACTCATTCACACATGCTCTTGACACGGTCATACAGTAGGTCACAAGATCCGTTGAAAGCAGCTGACAGTTTTTGTTATTGTGAAAAGTGTCTCAATATGAAACAGTGAAGTTGCCCCTAGAAATCGATGGACTGAATTGAATAATTTTGGTCTGATCTTGGATCATGGTTCAAGAGCGTCAACATCATTTATGCTTATGAACGACTGTAGTTTGGAGTTTGATCTAAAGAGCAAACTAACTGGTCAGCAGTCATATTGGAGAGAGCGCTTTTGTTAATGCTACTTTTTCACTATCCTGTCTGGCCCAGCTGGCCCTAAGCAGTGCTGATCAAAAGCATGACTACTGTAATGTCCCTCAGATCATCAAACAAATATACATGGTTCAAAGTGTCTGAGTAATAAACGTCAAAAGACAGTGTTGCCCTAAGTATTTTAATTTATCCAATTTACTGATTGACAGAAGTTGAGTCTTGAATGATCAGCTCTCTTGTTGCTCATTGGCTGTCTCGTTTTTATTGCAGGAAGTTCCCTCTGAGGCAGGGAGTGTCTGCATATAAAATGGTCTGCAGTTCACTGCTCCATAGGTCAGAGGCTTGTTTATTCTGTCTCCATGGCTACGCTCAGTCCCAACCAAATCTTCCAATTGGCATGCGCAAACTACTTTTTTACTACTGAATGCACATTGCACAAAGTGTACTGTAACACTGGCACCCTGGCAAATTTAATTTGGCGCCACATTACCAGCTTGCAAATTTGGCTGTACTTGAAAGTTTGACCAGATTTTGTTATGTTTCTTTATGGCAATGTGTATGTAACAATTTGTAGCTTGCTTTTGTTTTTGTAAACAAAGCATGTCAGTTTTGTCACATTGATTTTAACTGAGAAAGGTTTTCTAGGAATCAAAACATTGTGGGACCTATAGTACCCTTCTCAACTTTAACTTCAGAATGTTTGATCAATGCTTGACCGCTCTCGCATGCACAGTGAGGGCATAGGACCCATAACAGTCTTTTGAAATTAGAGTTGGGAAGAGGGGAAATCAATACAAATCATGCACAAATTCAGCTGCTTGAATGGGACTGCTAGCCTGCTCTGCGCTGAACATCTGGATTAACTTATTTATCTGTATATACTACTGCAGATGCCACCTCTTCCACCTCCAGCCCCTCTGCCTCTTCCTCCTTGGCCATGGGAGCCCCGTGCTCTGGCCTCTCCACTGGCCCCTCTACCTTATCCTCAGACCACCTCAAGGTTCCCCAGCATCTCCACTCCACTGGAGGGGATGGAGCAGGAGTTTCAGAATTACAAGGTATGGACGGTGCTGTTACTGCCCCTGGCAGAAGCAACAGTGGAGCAAACACTGCAGCAGGAGATTCAGGGCCCGGAGTTCTGTCTGGGCTTGGAGTCCAGCAGCCTCAGAACACCCCGTCAAAACGGAGGCCTGTATTAAGCATATCCCCACCACCTGAGGACCTATTTGATGACAGCCAGATGTCTTGCCAAGAGGAGCCCTCCATATCTGGTCCAACAGGTCCAGACTCTGAACATAGCAGTAGCATGTGGGCTGATGACTCCGTTTCCAACTTCAGCTTGATCAGCTCCATCTCCTACAATGACAACACAGAGGTACCACGCAAGTCCAGAAAACGCACCCCTCGCCAACGACCTGGCCCCAAGCCTGCTCCACCGGAGGACAGCATGGATGTGTTCGATGCTGACAGTGCCAAGGCACCTCACTTTGTGCTATCCCAGCTAGGCCCAGACAAAATGGCCAGGTGGGGTGACCTTTGTCCAATACACATTTTTATCAGCATTTGTACTCAGAGTATCTATGACCTTCATTAAGGGTCAAGTTAAGGTCCTTCAATTTTCCAATAAAATTTTCGTCAAAGTCATATTAATACTATCATGTGATTCTTGTTGCTCTGCAGTTCTGTTGAGTCAGGGACTGCAGTGAAGAATGGGTCACTCTCTGCTCAGTTCCCTCAGAGGAGTGATGGAAAGGAGCTTAAGATCTTGGTGCAGCCAGAAACCCAGCACAGAGCTCGCTACCTGACCGAGGGCAGCCGAGGTTCTGTGAAAGACCGCACGCAGCAGGGATTCCCCACCATCAAGGTTTGACAGGAAGGCCACTGGCTGCTTCTTGACATGGAAAAGATATGAATTCTTAAGTTGAAACTTACTGAGTGATGCCACATAGAGTGCAGAGACTGTGCAGAGATGATGCACATGTCGGTTCAAAAACATCAGAAGTATTCACACAAACCACCACCCATCAGCACGTGTTTGTTTGATCTTGTCAAAAAATTGCATTTTGTAACTTAATTTGCTCAGTAAAAAGTTCTGTGACAAATTAACAATAGAACCCATTGAAAAGGAAAATCAGGCCATACTTGAGTAACATTTGCTGTGACTGATAAATACATGTAAATAAATCCAGGAATGGTGCTTGCCCTTTCTTAATTAACAGTACACTCAACCTGCAACTGTTCCACTGGGGCTGTTTAGTGGCAAACGGGCAAAAATGTGGTTTGTTGACAGTAGTTGTATATGTAAATCATTAAAATGATGACGCTAAAAAGTTTACCTAGTAACAAGTTGAGCATCTGTGGTGCTATAATTCTAATTTGTGAGATGCATACACAGTCACAAAATTTCAGCCTTTTCAGCCTTGTATTTGCTGAATGCTTATTACTTAATCTGGATGATTTTGTTTGGATGTATTACGTTCTGTTTTTAATAATTACTCTGGTTTGCTTTGGGATTAAAACAACTATTATTTGTGTTCTTTTTCTGCTTTTATATAACATTATAAACTGTGTATTTGCCAGAGTGAATGCAAGTGTTTTAACAGTTATTTTCTTTTTTGTCTCCAGCTGGATGGTGTAAGTGAACCAGTTGTGCTGCAGGTGTTTGTAGCAAACGATGCAGGCAGAGTGAAGCCTCATGGTTTCTACCAGGCATGCAGAGTGACAGGACGCAACACTACTGCCTGCAAGGAAGTGGACATAGAGGGCACCACAGTTATTGAGATTCCTCTGGAGCCCAGCAATGACATGACTCTTGCGTAAGGGTTTTCTTAAAACACTGTGTTTGGTAGTGTGTTTAAGACTTAAGAGGTGATTGGTACATATTGTTGTATTTGTACAGGGTTGATTGTGTGGGAATTTTGAAGCTGCGTAATGCAGACGTGGAGGCTCGAATTGGCGTTGCTGGATCCAAGAAGAAGAGTACCCGTGCCAGGCTGGCCTTCAGAGTTAACATCCCCCAGACGGATGGATCAGTCCTCATTTTGCAGGTCCCCTCATCACCCATTCTCTGCAGTGAGTAGCTCGGGCACAAGATAAACTATTTTTTTTTTCTTAACAAATAATTTGTAACTTTCAAAAGTGAAAGCCACCTCCAGTCTTCATGCAGCTTTATGGCGAGGAATGAAGAAGGTGCATTTTGTTAATGAGCAGTGTTTGGCTTCCATCAAGCAGGATTTTAGTATGATGGCCATAGAAGACTGATTTGGTCATGAGACCACTGGATCCAGGTTTCTTTTTGTGTCAGTCTTCCCTCCGTCAGTCTCTAGTCCAGATGTTATGAGTTGTGATTCTTTGATTCCTCTGTCATGCTCCAGCCCAGCCAGCAGGAGTACCGGAAATCCTGAAAAAGAGTCTTCACAGCTCCTCAGTGAGAGGAGGAGAGGATGTTTTTATCATTGGAAAGAACTTCCTTAAAGGAACCAAAGTTATTTTTCAGGAGAACATTACAGGTGATGTTGACACATTGTTGTTGTCAGTTGTATCGTACTCTACTTGGTGTGAACACAGGTTTGTTAATACAGCTATCTTACTAGGGAGAGGATTAAAACTGTATTTGTGTTATTTGTAGATGATAATTCCTGGCAAGCTGAGGCAAAGATTGACATGGACCTTTTTCATCAGGTAAATACAACTAAATAATTTTTGTATGCACCTCAATGAATAATAAACCAGTCTGCTTTTGTTGACCATGTTTTTATGAAAGTTTAATCGAACTTTGATTGCCCTTTTGGAACTATAATATTTTCCAGAACCATTTAATAGTAACAGTCCCTCCGTTCCACAACCAGTCAATCACTGCTCCTGTTAGTGTGGGAATCTTTGTGATCACCAATGCTGGTAGATCGCATGATGCCCAGACTTTCACCTACACTCCAGACTCAGGTACAGCCTCCTCCTCTGCTTTGAATCTGACAATTTTTGCACAATATTGGTAGTTTGGGTTTTGAGATAATGTTACATACCATCATATTATTGTGAGAGGGAAAATGCTTCCAATAGTGGCTTTATAATTGATGAAATGCCAAAATGATAAACTTCCCATTACAGAAAGCTAAGTCACAATACACCATTGTACTGTGTGTTCTTAAATGGTGAAACTGAAAGTATAGCCTTTAAACTACATGCCTATTCTTCTTATAGACACAAACCAATCTTTTTTTTTCCACTCCTTTGCTCAGCTGATAGCTCAAATGCCCGGACAGTAAAAACAGAAGGACCTTCCCTGGTCACATCGTGTTTGTTTGATGGCCAGATCAAATCTGTGTCCCCTGACACAAGTGACTGCTCTGGTCAGCCTTCCAAACGGCAAGAGGACACACCAATGGAAGTGTCAAGCAATCCAACACCCACAGATGTCTTTAAGGTAGGATTCAAATAATTTCTAAGGCACTCCTAATAAATCCAATATGTACTTCGCTTTCTTTAGTTTACAGTTTTTACTCTTTTCTTTAGACATCCCCTGATCCCCTTGTCACAGTGCAGCACTCAGTGCAGCAGACCCTGGAGCTCAGCTCTAGTCCTCATCCAGTTGGAGAGTCTTTTCAGACCTCAATGCCCTTACAACCTGAGGATGTGGAGCTTCCCCAGGTGCCACCTGTCTTCCCCAGCCTAGAGTCTCTCAGCAACATACAGAAGCAAGACATTGCCCCCACAAGTTCCTTCCCGGTTTCAGGAGACCCCACAATCCCACCTGTGACACCAGAGGTCCCTCAGCAATTCCTCAGAGACCCTCAGGAGAGCTTGCCTCCTGAAAGTTCCAACAATGGTGGTGGAGTCGTGGTTGTAGCCATGTCCCAGATTGCTGCCCCTTCTCAGACCCAGCCACAGCAGTCACAGGTTTCTCTCTTTCCCCAGGAAGGAGTGGCCCAGCTGGAGAGGGCAGTTAGGGAGCTACAGGCTGGAAGTAAAGCCACTCTCCAGCAGGTTTTAGAGGCAGCTGTAGCCCAGCAGCAGCTAAACTCTGTTCTGTACAGCCCTACATCCTCTGCAGATACCCTTCAGCAGCATGTCCAGGAAAATATGAACAGCCTTAGACTTGGAACCACAGAAAATTCACTATCTCCACAGCAACAGCTACAGATACAACAGCAGCAGCAAATTCAGCAACAGCAGCAGCAACAACTACAGCAACAGTTCCAACAGCATCAGCAGTTGCAACAACAACAGCAAATTCTTGGTAACCTTCAGCAACAACAGCAGCATCTACAGCAGCAACAGCAGCAAGTTATTGAAACCATGCAGATTCAGCAACAACTTATACTTCAGCCACAAGACCAACAGCAGCTGCAACAGCAACAAATCATGGAGAATATTCAGCAGCAGCAGTTGCAACAAAATCAGCAACAACAAGTTCTTAACAACATCCAACTGCAGGATCAGCAACAAAATCAAATACTTAGCAATTTACAACAACACCAACTGCAACAGCAGCAGCATCAGCAGCAAAATCAAGCACTGAGCAACCTACAGCAACAACAGCTGCAAGAACAGCAGGTCTTGGAGAACTTGCAGAAGCACCTCCAGGCAGAATTGCTCCAGCCCCAGATCCACTCGTCCTCCCAGGTACAGCCGCCAGTCTCCCTCCTTCAACAAGCAGGTGAGCTGCTCACCATCCAGACCAGCTTTCCAGCACAGCCTCCATCCCACACCTCTCCCCCACAGCAGCTCTTTCAGTCCCCCAGGCCACTTGCAGAGACTCAGAGCTCCCAACAGCAGGTCCAGGCTGCTTTGCTTCAGAATACACTAACTGTTCTGACTGGTGGCGGCCTAAACTCAGACCAGCAGTCCACAGGGTCAGCCCTTTACCTGTCCCCAAACCCTCAGCCCCAGCAACAGCAACAATTGGCATTCATCTCCTCTATGGAGACATCTACCAGCCAGCCCCAGTCTGTTGCAATGTTTCAGAACCAGCCCCAAACACAGCTCTCCCAAATGCAGCAACAGAGCACCCCGATGGAGCAGCAGCAGTCTTCACAGCAAAACCAACAACCACCACCACAGCTTCCAATTGGCCAGCAGGGTACCATGTTCCAAAGTATCCCAAACCACTCCCAGGTTAACACTGTCCCCCAGAGCCAGCTCTCCCAACCCCAGCAGACAGGACTGCTCCTCTGCACCACAGATCTAAACCCCCAGGCTATTCCCCCAACTATCCTATTCAGCACCCAGACTCAAGGACCTTCACCAATGGGTACCATAAGTGTTGGAATTCCCCAACCAGACGCAGCGGAGCCCATGTCCTTCCAAGACCAGAGCTCCTCGGGCAGCAACTCGGCATCCGCTCAGAACCAACAGCAGAATCTCTTCCAGGAACAGCAGCCAATGCAAGTGGGCCCAAGCTCCAGCAGCATCCCAAGTAGTCAACCGGTGGAGCTGTTCCTTCCACAGACATCTCTGCCCAGCCTGCAGAGTACTATTGGCTCACAGGAACTGAATAGTCAGGCTCCAACCCCTGGCACAACGATCTTTGTGGTGCAGGGTGGTGTGAGCGTGGTTGCCAGCCCTGGCCAGCAGCCCCCCGAGCAGCTTTTCCAGACATCTGTGGGTGGGAATGTGGCTCCACAAGGACAGACCAACCTGTTTGTATTTGGCATCCAGAATGGTAAGATGATTTTGCCTTCGCCACTCCTAAATTTCAGTGAGTAGGAGTCAAGTAACTGTGCTGAATTGGTGTTTTCCCTAAACACTTATTGGCATGCAAATGATAAACTTTGGCCTGAGTTGCACGTGTCCAAATATTTTCTGACTTGATCATTTCCATTTTCTATTTTTCTTAGACACCCCACCAATGCACAATTCCCCTGGGTCTACCTTGCCAGCCCAAAGCCAGGGCCAGAGCTCCAGTCACATGCAGCCACTTTTGGATCAGCCAATGGCACAGACTGCACCCCCGATTCCAGCCTCCATCCACAGCAGCTTACAAAACACCCTTCAGGCACAAATGCAGTCCAGTTTAGAGAATGCCATGCAGACCAGTCTACAGAATGCAATGCAGACAAACACACAGGCAGCTCTGCAGTCCGGTTTACAGGCATCCATAGAAACAAGCCTAACCGCTCCAATGCAGACCAGTCTACAGACGGAGATCCAGAACAGCTTACACGATACATTGCAGGCATCGATATCTGCATCATCCAGCATGGATAAAATTGAGGACATACTGGAAAGCCTACAGAAGCAGTGATAAATGTGAGCGTGGACCACATGGGCACTAAAGAGAGTGAGTTATATGTAGCAGTCATACATCCGAACGTGTGGTATTTAGTGCCAATGCCACAAAACTTAAAAAAAAAATGAAATATTTAAGATTTAAATGTCCCTTTTACCTAAAACCCAAATTATCAACTAATGTAACTCCCTTTTTAGTAAATATTTATCACGAAATATAGCCTTTGTACATCCATCGTCCTTGAATTGATGAATCCGCCTTTGTTATTACCCTCTTGCAGGATCAGAGAGGCCTGTAATAACTGCTTTATCCATCAGTTATAAAATGCAGTGTTTTGTTCTCAAGGGTGTTTTCATAATGTGGGCCTGCCGCGTTTGGTGGAAGAGCTGGAAAGGAATAAAGAATGTCAGTGACAGGGAAATAAATATGTGACTAGCAGGCAAAGTAAATTAAACAGTGAGCCATGGATTGAATATCAGATTGCACAGCAGCATCAGACAGGCTGAATCTCATTTTTAGGAGTGGAAACAAATGTGCTTTACCTAGAGAGGTGGAGTCTGTGAGATGTGGGAGTCCTGTCTTTTTGTCTGTCTTGTGGAGATGAGGCAGACAACGTCACAATTTTTTTTTCCAATGGAGAACTTTTTCCTTTTTTTTTCTTTTTCTTTTTTTTTTTTTTTTTTTACAGATCAAACAATATGTTTGCATATGTCAACAATTTGAAATCTACTCTGAGAGTAAACTATTAGACTATTGAATTATGTACATTTTTAGAATGTTCTGCATCCCTTCATATGTGCTGGCATAGTTGCGGTCTTCAACTGGTCAGAAAGAGGGCAGTTGAAAATTGATATCCAGTGTTTAGAAATTAAATGAGCTCTTGTCAGACTTGGGTGTGAATATATTCTGGTGTTCCAGAGGATCATGCCCAATGCAAAAGGAAGAGGGAATGTTTTGATGCTCACAAATGAGATTCAACCTGGTGAATAATGTTACTTGGCCTTTGGATTTGGCATCTCCCAGTGTTTCCATGTACATCACCAGGTTTGCAAAATCTTTCTCTGTGAAATTTTTAGAAGCAACTATGAAGTTTGTTTATCTTTGTTTTGAAGAAGTTGGTTACCTTTACCATTTCAACGTGGACAAAAAGTAACTTTCCACTTGTGAAAATGGAGTGATGTGTGGTTTTATAAACATTTTATCTCAAGCACTTTATAACCTCATTTGTGTAACCAGCTAATCCTTATATCCGTCCACAGCTCTCTACTGACCCAGCTGAATTTGTACTCGGAAACATCCATTCAAAAAAACAATGTAGTGTGTTTATTTTTTAAAAAAAAAAAATAGTAATCTCAAAGCATTTTTACATTTTCTCATGTTTCAATATTTTTGAGGTTTAGGACAACTTTGTGTAGTTTTTCTGCCCACTGCTGAATCACTGTATAAACCTATTTCTAAAAAAAATTGGGACACTGTGAGATACGGATAGTGATGATGTCCAGAACATTGAAACCTTATAAGTAACTGAAAATAGCACAAATATGACGTTTGAAATATTAAACCAGATAATTGTTTTTGGAAAATTATATGCGCACTTTGAATTTGATGCAAGCAGCCCATTTCTAAAAAAGTTGGGAGGGTCATGTTTACCACTCGGTTGCATCACTTTTTTTTAACAAGTGTAAGTGTTTGGAAAAAGAGGTGACCAATAGCTGTAATTTTGAAAGAAAAAAGTTTTCCCAGCCTTGCTTGATGTAGGATTTCAGTTTCTTTAGCAGTTCAGGATATCCTTTGTTTTATTTTAAGTTTCATAATTTACCAAACATTTTCAATGGATGACAAGTCGGGAGAGCAGGCAGTTCAGTTTAGCCCCTTTAGTCTCTTTTTCTACGGCACCATGCTGTTGTAATATGTGCACAATGTGGTTTGGCGTTGTCTTGCTGACATAAGATGTCTTGGTATGTGGTTCAGTGTTAATGGTGCTTACACAGATATGCAGGTTACCCATGATGCAATGTGCACTGATGCACCCCCATACAATTGCGAATGCTGGCTTTTGAATTGTGTGCGTATAACAGGCCCGATGGTCCCGCTTCTCTGTAGCCCAGATGCAGCATCCTTGATTTCTAAACATTATATCAGATTTTGACTCGTCGGACGGTTTTCCACTTTGCTTCAGTCCACCTTAAAAGAGTTTGCCACTATCCAGACTTTTTTGAAAAGCGCTTTTGGTATAAAATTCAAACTGGGCACATAACTAAAGTTTCGACATTGAAAATGTTGGTTGTGCTATTTTTGATACATCATGGGGTTTTAATGTTTTAGAAATCGCTCACATTCTGTTCCTATTTAAAAAGTGCCCCAACCTTTTTCAGAAATGGGGATGTGTTCAGTCTCAGTGGTCCAGTCAAGTTTGTCTAAAACATGCCGTTCCCACAAAAGCATTTTTCATTGTTTGAGTGGTACGTGGGCCTTTGTTTTTTACATACTGACAAAACATGTACAGTTGTGTTCAAAATAATAGCAGCGTTTTTAAAAACATG
>CAAKHG010002544.1:3156-17499 GCA_901007715.1 Dactylopterus volitans
ACATAGGAAAAATACATGGATGTGCACAGTGACACACACACACACACAGGCTTATACTGTATATAGACAAACACAAACACACACACAGCGAGAGCGGGAGAGAACCATATGCATAAGCAGTATCTATACATTAAGACAAGACATGATATCGCCTTATTAAAGAATCATCTTTCTGAATGACAGTCCAAGGCTTTGTGAATAGGTCTCCTCATAAGCAAACCCACATCAATGCAATGAAAGAGAGAAAAAAAATGAAACCTCCAAATTGCTACTTCAATGTCCAAGAGCTTTGAAGTGCTGTTTTCATCCCATTTTGACAAAAATAAATGTGTATTTTTATTATAGTATGTGTCGGGAGGTTGCTAATGGGTTTGGAATAAAAGACAACATTTTGATTCAGCCGGATGCTTGTGGCACAGAGACCCTTTTTACTTCAGCTCATTTTAAAGCAGGAGCACTGCTGCTCCCCTATCATTGGTTGATAAGTCAAAGATGATGACCCACTCAGTGTTGATGCTTGTCTGCAGTTAGAGGTGATCCCCATGAACCAAATCAAAAGCCTGGCTTGCTGCTGAATGGACGTCTTGTTCTGCTGCCTTCAGGTAGAGATCACAGCAACGCATCCACATAAAAGGCTGAGGGCATCCAGCCAAGGCTTCTTTTTCCTCCTCTGGAGCAGACTTCACTCATATTGAGGCCATGCTTATCCACAATTGCTTTCTGGAGGCAAGCAAAACTGCTTAACAAGGCAGCGGAGCCAATGAGTGACTACTGTTACCTAAAAGACTGACACTCTAAAATGCTTTCACATTTCATTATAAGTATGAAATAAACATTTTATCTAATTAAAAAGGAAAACACAGCTTTTGGGACTTTCAGTTGAAAAATTTCAGTTGCAATGTTAAAGGTTAACTCTCTTATTCTTAGACCTGAGCCCATGTGTTTTGTTCTAAAAAAAATTTACAGGGACATTGTATTTGGAGCCATTATTCCAATATTAAGTGAGAAAGCTGACACCAGGTGGCCAAAAAAAGGTTACAAAGCTGTATAATCCATTTTGGTGATTGTCAAAGTATGGGCTTGTTTTTGCTCCTGCCAGACTAAGTTTGTGGCTATAAAGAATCTCTCTTTGAGGGAGGTAAGCTATTGCAAGACAACAACAATCTAAATGTAAGACAGCTATCTGGCAAACACTTTAGTGTTATCTAAAAAGAAATGGAAAAAAAAATAAACTACGGTTTGTGTTTGAGCATTTCTGAATTTTGACAACACCATTCAATGGTTTCACAAACAGACACAGGCTGTCATTAGTTGTGCTAATGTTAGCAACGCATAGATGAAGACACTTCTGTCAATACACTGGAACCTTGCATCATGTTAGCAGAGGCTAGTCTATTTGATAAATACTGTCAGCAATACAGGGGACAAGATCCTTCCACAAAGCACTTTTTCTTGAAGAAAACTGCTGCTCCAAGCACAGCTCACACCTGCTGCAGAAAGATTGGATATAATGTAATGAGCTTTTGTGCTGACCTGGCATCCTCATACATAATTCTACAATGTTGTTAGTAGCTTAGAATGGAAATTTGAGCCTTTCACAGACGTCACCTAATACCAAAGTGTCCACCACTTCGCAGATAATAAGGTACTGAAATGGATTTTAAAAAAGTAGACAAAGCAAAAACAAAATATATCACGTTATCTTATGCAGTTCATGATTATGGTACTTTTGCTTAATTAACACTTTTGCTCAGACTAAATTTTACTTCTATTGATCATTTTGACCCCAAACCATGGGCAAATATAATCCAGATTAAAAAATACGAGAACAAACCTATATGAGTAAAACAACCACAGACATTATGTACATTTTTAAATGTACATAAAGTCAAGATCTGAAAGCTAACAGAGTATTTCTGCATTGACACCAGCATCTCTTTTGATTTTATTATATTCAGGATGTGATGTTTACATTCTTCATCTCCTCAAATGTTTCTTCAACTCCCTGTTGAGATGATTGTTCGAGCATCCAGATTTTTGGCAGTGAAACGTAAAGATAAAAAAAAAAGTAGATGCTGCCTCGGCAGTTAAAGTGAGTAGATTGCAGTCTACTCATGCTAATATGTTCGTAGGTCACCGTGAAAGAGACAAAATGGCCACCTGAACTGAATGTTTAAATGTAAATGTGGCCCAGTGACAGCATCTCTCTACATGAGTGATGCAATAACATATTAAAGATCAGCAGTGTTGTTCAGAAAAGTTTTTATCAACTTCGCCAAATAGCAAAGGTGAAACAAATCTTACTAAGACCTGTCTTGGAGAAATGAATCCACGCTTTTATCACAACTAATAATTGTAATGCGTTGTATGTAGGCATTAGTCAGTCCTCTCTTGGCCGTCTGCAGCTTGTGCAGAACTCTGTGCCTGTGCATGTGCATGTGTGCATGTGCACACACTTTTAACATAACCATTCCAGAACGATCGTTATCTAACGCTGGTTAAAGACATTCAGTATCTGGGTTTGAATTACGTGGGAGCCAATGGGACCTCAGCTCCCAGAAAGGAGGGGTGTGAGCTCCCATGAAGGCAGTAAAATCATACATCTGTGGGGGTCCTGACCAACTACCATTATTTAAATTGAAAATAATGCATTTTCAATGTAATTAGTATTATTTATAGATAAATAGACTAAAAGAAACATGTTTAAAAAAGAATAAAGTATATGCACTCATTCTGTCATGCACAGCCCGTTTCGAGGCTGAGTCACCAGCGGGGCCCACACTGCAGCTGACATCACCCCACAGCCAGACCTTCACTGTGCAGGCACAGGAAGTGAAGAGAACCCTGAGGGCAGTAAACCCCTGAAACGCTGCTGGACCTGACGGTGTGACGGGGAGGGTGCTGAGGGACTGCGCTGACCAGCGAGCTGGGGTTTTCACCAGCATCTTCAATCAGTCCCTCACCCAGTGCTCCATCCCACCCTGCTTAAAGTCATCCCTCTGCCAAAAAAGAACAATATCAGCAGTCTCAATGAGTACCGGCCAGTAGCACTCACCCCCATCATTATGAAGTGCTTTGAGAAACTGGTACAGAGTCATATCACTTCATGTCTGCCACCCACACTCGACCCCCACCAGTTTGCCTACAGAACCAACGGGTCTATGGAGGACGTCGTCGCCATCGCTCTGCACACCACGCTGACACACACGGAACAGCGAGGGAGCTACGCGAGGCTGCTCTTCCTTGACTTCAGCTCGGCTTTCAATACCGTCATTCTGAGCAGACTAGTGAGCAAGCTGGTGGACCTGGGTCTCTCCCATACATCTGCTACTGGATTCTGACAGACTGCTCCCGGAAGGTGAGAGTAGGACCCCACCTGTCCTCAGCACTGAGCACCAGCACTGGCTCTCCAAAGGGCTGTGTGCTAAGCCCCCTACTCTACACCTTCTACACCCATGACTGCACCCCCACTCACCCCAACAACACCATTATCAAGTTTGCGAATGATACCACGGTGGTGTGTCTCATCTCTGGAGAAGACGAGACTGCTTATAGGGTGAAGATGGAGGGACTGTCAGTGTGGTGCACCACCAAAAACCTCATTCTAAACACCTCCAAGTTAAAAGAACTGATCGTCGACTTCAGGAGGTGTAAACCGGACATTAATCCCATCATAATTAACAGGGACAGGGTGGAGTTGGTGCCAGACTTAAGGTTCCTGGGCACCTACATCAGTGAAGACCTGACCTGGACTGCAAACTCGACAGCAATCCTGAAGAAGGAACAACAGAGACTCTACTTCCTGAGGATTCTCAGGAAGAACAACTTAAGACCTGAGCTCATGGTGTTCGTCTACTGCTGCTCAGTGGAGTCGGTGCTGAGCCACGGCATTTCACTGTGGTTCTCCAGCTGCACTGCGGCAGAGTGGAAGCAGCTTCAGAGGGTCATACTCTGCTCAGAGACTGACTAGCTGCCCTCTTCCATCTCCGGAGGAGCTCTACACCACCCGCTACCTCAGGAGAGCCTGCAGCATCATCAAGGACTCCTCACACCCCTGCCACCACCACTTCGAAGTCCGACCCTCAGGGAGGCATTTCAGGACAATAAAGACAACAGCGAAAAGACTAAATTACAGCTTTTTTCAAAGAGCTGTCGTTGCCCTGAACACCGCAAATACAAGCAAACCCTGAACAACGTCAATTATCTGTCCTCACTGAAAATAATTTCTGTTTATTTATTCATTCGTATCACGTGCAATATTCCAGCCAAATCTTTAATCTCTATTTATAAATATCATGTGCAATATTTTCAACCACATCAAGTGCAATATCCAGTTATATCTTTAAACAGTACTTGTCTTTTTATCTATTTATATATTATTTATATATAATTTTTTTTACAATTATAGCTTTATTCTTCTCTTGTGTAAATATGTACAGTTATGCCTTTTGCAATCTTTTATCTTCCTGTTGTCTTACTGTTTTTTTTGCACTGATCTCGAGAGCTGCTATTTTTATATTTCATTGTGCTTTCTTGAACAATGACAATAAAGGATTCTGATTCTGATTCAATAGTTTATACTGCACTTCACCGCCAAGCCACCAGGGAGCGCAGTAGAAAATTGACTATAAGTCATGCATGCCAGGAGGGTGTGCAGTTAGAAAAGGGTAGAAGAAGTGAACAACAGCCATCATCCACTTTGGTCTATTTTCTCTGCGTAATGGTAAGATAGAGTTTTACTTTTTACTTGCCTATTGTATGTACTGTATGTGTTATTCACTGTCACCCAAAAACAACACACTTTTTGGTAGAGATACATGGTGTGCTTTGCTGTTGACTTAAAATGGATAGCACAGATGTTCTTTCAGTACTATAGACAGCGCAGTTTGTGTGTTTGGAGTGCGTCTGTCTGTCCTCATACGCAAACTCGACAGGCTATGAAATCTCATTTTCACGCGGTGTTTGGTGGATGTCTTGCTGGAGACTCATTGATGAGCATTGTTGAATTTTGTGCAAAAAAGTGGGCGTGGGTGTGTCTGTGTGGAGCACGCACCGATCAGTGCTGTCCATGTTTTGCACAGCCTTTTCTGGTAATAACTGGGGGCAGCAGCTTCAGGAGGGAAGCCTGGATGGCCCTCGCTCCGGCCACTTCCGCAAGCTCCTCCCCAGGTATTCCCAGGCCAGGTGAGAGATATAATCCCTCCACCTGGTCTTGGGTTGGCCACGAGGCCTCCTCCCGATGGGACATGTCTGGAACACCTCTAACAGGAGGCATCTTGAAGGCATCCTAACCAGATGCCCGAGCCACCTCGGTTGGCTCCTCTCGATGTGAAGGAGCAGCGGCTCTACTTTGAGCGCCTCCCAGATGTCCAAAGTCCTCACCCTATCTCAAAGCTGAGCCCGGCCACCCTGCGGAGGAAACTCATTTCAGCCGCTTGTATTCAGGATCTCGTTCATTCGGTCATTACCCAAGGTTCTCGACCATAGGTGATGGTTTGCACCTTCTTCACCACAACAGATCAGTTTAGCACCCGCATCACTGCTGTCACCACTATGATCCGCCCGTCGACCTCCCGCTTCATCCTTCCCTCACTCGTGAACAAGATCCCAAAATACTTGAATTCCTCCACTTGAGGAAGGACCTCCTCTCCAACCCGGAGAAGGCAATCTACCCATTTTCGACTGAGGACCATGGCCCCGGACTTGGAGGTGCTGATTCGCATCCCAGCCGCTTCACACTCGGCCACGAACCACCCAAGCAAGAGCTGAAGGTCTCAGTTTGATGAAGCAAGAAGGACCACACCATCTGCAAAAAGCAGCGAAGAGATCCTCTGCTCACCGAACACGACACCCTCCACCCCCCGGCTGCGCCTAGAAATTCTGTCCATAAAGGTTATGAACAGAACCAGTGACAAATGACAGCCCTGGTGGAGTCCAACCCTCACTGGGAACGAGTCCATCCTACAACTGGCTACACGAACCAAGCTCCCTTGGTTGAGGGACTGAATGGCCCTTAGCAAGGGACCGCTCACCCCATACTCCCAGAGCACCCCCCACAGCATGCCCCTCGGTACACAGTCGTAAGTCCACAAAACAAACATGGACTGGTTGGACAAACTTCCACTTCCCCTCAAGCACCCCTGCAAGGGGAAAGAGCTGGTCCATGGTTCCACGGCCAGGGCAAAAACCGCATTGTTCCTCCTCAATCCGAGGTTCAACTGTAGAGCTGACCCTCTTTTCCAGCACCCTAGCGTTAAACTTTCCCGGGGAGGCTGAGTAGTGTGAACCCCTGTAGTTGAAACACACCCTCTGGTCTCCTTTCTTAGAGATTGGGACCACCATCCTGGTCTGCCACTCCAAGCGCACTGCCCCCAATGACCACACAATGTTGCAGAGGTGTGTCAGCCAGGACAGCCCTACAACATCCAGAGCCTTAAGATACCCTGGGTGGATCTCATCAGTGATTGGACGACCCACTTCCAGGTCCTCTGGCTCTGTTTCCCCTTGGGAATGCAAGTCGGTAGGATTGAGGAGCTCCTTGAAGTATTCCTTCCACCGCGGGAGGATTGCACCAGGTGACGTCAGCATCTCCCCGCCCCACCTAGAATAGTATGGACAACTTGCCATCTGCTGCCACTGAGACACAGTACAGTTTTCCAGAATCTCTTCAGAGCCAACCGAAACTCTTCCTCCATGGCCTTACCAAGCTCCTCCCATGCCTGAGTTTTTGCCTCTGCAACTGTCTTGGCCACGGATCGCTTAGCTAACCGGTACTGGTCAGCTGCTTCCGGAGATCCACAGACCAACTATGACCTGTAGGTCTCCTTCTTCAGCCGCCCTCACCTCCCAGGGGAAGGTGGACACCGGAGGTTTCCATAACCGGGGATCGAACTGCCAACGCCCCTGCCTTGTTCCGCTGCCCAATCCACATTGCACCTGACCCTTCATGCTCCCCTGCGGGTGGTGGGTCCACTGGGGGCGTGCCCATGTAGCAGGTTCGGGCTGGGCCCGGCTGTGCCCGATGGGTGTAGGCCCGGCCACCAGTCGCTCGCACTCCGAGCTCCAGCCCCAGGTCTGGCTCCAGGGTGGGGTCTGACTCTTCGGATAGGACCAATCTGCCTTGGGAGACCCTTCCAAGGGCAAAATATAGGTCCTAGAGTACGCAAACTCCTCCACCACGATAAGGTGACGGTTCAAGGAGGAGATGTCCTTATGAACATTTGTAATTTTGGAGCTCAGATTAAAAAAAAAACTCAGATTATATTTTGAACCCTGCTTAGTACCCAGTTTAGCATTTCGCTGTCACTGTCCATACTCACTAAGTGTAAGTAAGGTAAACTAGCCAGATTCAGTTTTAGACTATTTTTAACGGATGTGGGTGCAAACAGTCATACGTTACCTTACACAAGGTTATTCCTCCTGAGTGATATATTTCAAATGTTGACATGTATTTAGTTAGCCACTATCTATTAAGCTTACCTCGAGTTATGGAAGCTAACTTTGTAAGCAGCAACATCTCACGGCATAAATAGAAGTCCTGGTTCTCTATTCTCCATTTGCCTATAATGTTATCACTGTAAGTCTGCATTCATCTTGATTTTTTTTCTCCTCCAAGTTGCAAAAAAAACCCAATTCAATATTGTTCTTGGAGAAAAGACAAAAACAGTCTCACATTGCAATACTGGCATTGTGACTCAAAAAACAATCTTGACTGTTAAAAATTAGAAATGCAACTAGAGATAATAGCTGCATCAAAGGGTTGTGTGCTAACATCCACATAACCCTCATGACACAAAAGCATGAAATGCACTTGAAAAACAAAATGAATGCTGAATTTTAAAATAAGTTGTCTAAAGAAATCTGTCACTACACACATCTCATGTTTTACCCTTTTAGACAACATAAAAAGTCACATAAAAAAATAGGTACAAAATTACCCAGAGTTTTGGTAAAGAAGAGTGTGTCAACAAAGTGAGAATTTAAAACGGATTTGTGAAAGGAAAGAAGCAGCAGGTATTCCTGTTCCAACTTTTTGAGCTGGCGGTCCAACTTTGTGAAACACCTGGACACAAACTCAAGGACAGGCAATATGAATCCAATTTGAAGTTACACTTTGTTTTTGTTTGTTTGCTTGCTCAATGTAATTGTGGAATAAAGAAGTGTTTGTGTTTTTTTGTAAATGTTCTAAGACCATAGATAATTTTCAGTTTTTTAGATTTTATGATGGTATTTTATAATTGTAAAGGTAAATGTAATATAATTGTATGATTGGATGACTGAAAATAAATGATTATATATGGCTTATGTGGCTTCTTTTTTCCATATTAAAACACACAACTCTTTATTTGACATGTTTATGTTAAAACAAATCAATTCATCGCCCTCCGCTTATTCTGGTTACGGGTCGCAGCCATGCTGGAACCAATCCCAGCTAACAACGGGCAAACGGTGGGGTACATCCTGGACAAGTCGCCAGCTCGTAGCACCTAGAAAGATCCCAGGCTGCAAATTGAACCTGTGACCTTCTTGCAACAGTGCAACAGTGCTAACCACTGCACCACCATGCCACCCTGATTATATATCTTTATACTTTATTTTAAATGAAAATGACATTAACAGTTATGTTGTCATGTTGTCCTAAATTCAGCCAGAAATATTATCAACGATAGTATCCAGTGTGATTTAACATTGCTGACAAAATGAAATAAATATATTGATCACCAATAACATTATGACTACTGGATGTTTACCACAGAATATAATATAAAAGTAATAAATTCTCCATTTAGGAGGAGTTTGATGTTGAATTTTTTATTGAATCTGTTTGAGAGAGTTGTTGAAATATTCTAAAGACTTATTGGGACTCTAATTTGTGATGTTGACATAGCGTTGGCTCTGGAACTCAAGTCCTTGGGAGGGGTTGAACACTCTTTTATGCTGGAGTTGCCCAAGGTGAGAGGCGGAGGGCCAGGGTTGGCTTTATGTTGGCCCGAAGACTCTCCGCCTGTAAATTGGGGTTCTCCCGGTTGGACGAAAGGGTAGCTTCACTGCGGCTTCGGGTCGGGGAACGGGTCCTGACTGTTGTTTGTGCTTACACGCCGAATGGCAGTTCAGAGTACCCACCGTGTTTGGAGATTGGGGACTCCATTGTTCTGCTGGGAGACTTCAACTCTCACATGGGCAATGACAGTGAGACCTGGAGGTGCATGATTGGGAGGAACGGCCTGCCCGATCTGGACCCGAGTGGTGTTCAGTTGTTGGACTTCTGTGCTAGTCACAGTCTGTCACACCATGTTCGAATATAAGGTTGCTCATCGGTGCTCTTGGCACCATTACGGCCTAGGTTGCAGGTCAATGATCGACTTTGTGGTCGTGTCATCTGATCTGCGGCCGTATGTTCTGGACACTCGGGTGAAGAGAGGTGCAGAGCTGTCAACTGATCACTACCTGGTGGTGAGCTGGATCAGGTAGCCGGGGAAGCTGCCGTGCATACTTGGCAGGCCCAAATGGATAGTGAGGATCTGTTGGGAACGCCTGGTGGAGGAACACGTCAAGCTGGTCTTCAACTCCCACCTCCGACAGAGCTTCAACTGCGTCCCAGGGGCGGTGTGGGACATTGAGTCCTAATGGGCTATGTCCCGCTCCATCATTGTCGAAGCGGCTGTTGCGAGTTGTGGCCGCAAGGTTGCTGGTGCTGGTCATGGCGATAACCCCTGAACCTGATGGTGGACACCGGAGGTGAGGGGAGCTGTCAAGCTGAAAAAAGAGGCCTACAGGTCATGGTTGTCTGTGGGTCTTTGGAAGCAGCTGATCAGTACCGGTTGGCTAAGCGGTCCGCGGCCGAGGCAGTTGCAGAGGCAAAAACTCAGGCATGGGAGGAGTTCGGTGAGGCCATCGAGGAAGAGATTCTGGAAAACTGTCAGGCGTCTCAGGGGCAGCAGATGGCAACTTGTCCACACTGTTCTAGGCAGGGGTAGGGAGTTGCTGACATCACCTGGGGCAATCTTCCAGCAGTGGAAGAAATACTTCGAGGAGGTGGAGGACCTAGAGGTGGGTCGTCCAATCACTGGGGCAGAAGTCGCCGAGGTAGTGAAACAACTTCATGGTGGCAGAGCTCCGGGTTTGGATGAGATCTGCCCAGGGTATCTTAAGGCTCTGGATGTTGTAGGGCTGTCCTGGCTGACATGCCTCTGCAACATTGCGTGGTCATCGGGGGCAGTGCCCTTGGAGTAGCAGACCAGGGTGGTGGTCCCAATCTTTAAGAAAGGAGACCAGAGGGTGTGTTCCAACTACAGGGGGTCACACTACTCAGCCTCCCCGGGAAAGTTTATGCCAGGGTGCTGGAAAAGAGAGTCAGATCGATAGTTGAACCTCGGACTGAGAAGGAACAATGCGGTTTTTGTCCTGGCCGTGGAACCATGGACCAGCTCTTTCCCCTTGCAGGGGTGCTTGAGGGGAAGTGGAAGTTTGCCCAACCAGTCCATCTTTGTTTTGTGGACTTACGACCATGTACCAAGGGGCATCCTGTGGGGCGTGCTCCGGGAGTATGGGGTGAGTGGTCCCTTGCTAAGGGCCGTTCAGTCCCTCTACCAAAGGAGCACGAGCTTGGTTTGTATAGCCGGTTGTAAGTCAGACTCGTTCCCAGTGAGGGTTGGACTCCGCCAGGGTTGCCATTTGTCACTGGTTCTGTTCATAACCTTTATGGACAGAATTTCTAGGCACAGCCAGGGGGTGGAGGGTGTCGAGTTCGGTGAGCAGAGGATCTCTTCGCTGCTTTTTGCGGATGATGCGGTCCTTCTTGCTTCATCGAACCGAGACCTCCAGCTCTTGCTTGGGCGGTTTTCGGCCAAGTGTGAAGCAGCTGGGATGCGAATCAGCACCTCCAAGTCCGAGGCCATGGTCCTCAGTCGATAAAGGGCAGATTGCCTTCTCCAGGTTGGAAAGGAGGTCCTCCCTCAAGTGGAGGAGTTCAAGTCTCGGGATCTTGTTCACGAGTGAGGGAAGGATGGAGCAGGAGGTCGACAGGTGGTTCGGTGCGGCGTCAGCAGTGATGCGGGCGAATAACTGATCTGTCGTGGTGAAGAAGGTCTACGTTCCAACCCTCACCTATGATCATGAAATTTGGGTAATGACGGAAAGAATGAGATTGCGAATACAAGCGGCCGAAATGAGTTAGGGTGATAGGGTGAGGAGCTTGGACATCTGGGAGGCGCTCAAAGTAGAGCCGCTGCTCCTCCTCGTCGAGAGGAGCCAGCTGAGGTGGCTCAGGCATCTGGTCAGGATGCCTTCTGGATGTCTCCCGTTAGAGGTGTTCCAGACATGTCTCACTGGGAGGAGGCCTCGTGGCCGACCCAGGACAAGGTGAAGGGATTATATCTCTCACCAGGCCTGGGAATGCCTGAAGGTCCCTCCAGAGGAGCTGGCGGAAGTGGCTGAGGCGAGGGCCGTCTGGGCTTCCCTCCTATAGCTGCTGCCCCCACGACCTGGACCCAGATAAGCGGCAGGCGACGAGTCCGAGTACAAGTACGAGTACGAGTGCTGCTAACAGCTTGGTACCAGATACCACAGCAAAACTTCAGAGGTCTGGTGGAGTCCTTGTCTTGACAGCTCAAGGCTGTTTTGGTGGCAAAAGGGGGACCTACACAATATTAAGCAGTTGGTCATAATGTTTTGGCTCATCAGTGTATTTGTAAAGAAATAATAAAGTCTTTTGTAATTTTCTCAACTTACTTGAGACCTGCTGATCTGACCTATGTCAAATTTTGCAAGTGTGTCACTGAGCACTCAAGTGAGTGTAGTGTTGAATTTGGTATGAAATTTCAAACATGCCATGAAACACACGGCATGTTTGAAATGAATGCATTTAGAATAAACTGGTGAACAACCATCCTGCGGCAGTAAGGAATGGGACAATATTATGACTGCTCGCAGTCAATAGCATGAGACAGCAAGTGCACCTTACTCACAATCACCTAAACTGTTTTAGACAGTGTTTTGTGTCTCTCTGTAAACTGCAAATCAAACTTGAATTGTTAGAGTAGAAATTTTCACAACAGCTGTGTCCCTCCAGTTAGGACTCATCCCTTCATCTGCAGCCACATAGGTATTGATGCTCTGCCCACCCTCTACTGCTCCAACTGATTTCACTGTTTTCCTTTCTGTCTCTTTCCTCTCGATACATTCTAGAACAGCATTTATTTTATGACCAATCACAGTTATCCTCCTTAACAGACCTGCAATAAGCATTTTTCCACAGCTATGTTTTGAGCAAGCACTGTCCTGGCTAATTTCTCACTTTTGCCAGAAAATCACCTTCTTTCTCACACGTTAGCTGTTGTAGAGAGATTTTGCTTAATGTTAAAATTGTAAAATAAAAGGAACAATTCAGCAAATGCAAACATGTACAATGGCTACATCTGCCGACAGAAGAGAGGCAGTTGAAGCTGGTGGCCGGGCAGCTTACATGTAAATAATGTTTTCATCTCACACAAAAACACTGTTTGCCCTTTGAGCAGAGAGCAAGGGCTTCATAATAAGAACCATTTACTGCTCTAAAAACATCTTATTTTATCTGTTGTGGTCTGTAAAGGGCTCTTGAGCTCTCACAGAGTTTGTTGCAATGAAGAATGAAAGTGCTGTGCCATGTTTGGAAGCCTTTTTCAAGGTCAGCACTGGATTGTGTCTCAATTTATCAGTCTTGGCATCTTTATACACTATCCAAGCACAAAACGTCAAATGCCGTCTGAAAAGTTACTTCCTTTGTTAGACCATCATAAATTTTGCACCTTTTAGAGAGGAAACAAGTAGGGCAAACAGGGCATAGCCCCAGCCCCCAGCACAACACTCCAGCTCATTTAAAAGCTTTAATTTATGGCTGTTACCATGGTAACTATCTCCTTGGTCTTTGCTAAAGCAGTCACCTGACAGAGGTCCATTAGTTACTGTAAGGAAATGCATGTGTATCGGTGTACATAGAGCAGTAGTCTAAACAGAGCATCTGTCAGACTGTCATTTCGCCACCTTTAAGTGATGCCTTCAAGTTTTCTCAGGCAGAGGCTTTGTGCTCATGAGGAATGGCTGTCTGCAGGCTTGGAGAAACCCTACACTGAAGAGAATTCTGCTTATTGTCCAAACTGGAAAGTCTGAGAGATTACTTGTTGTAGATGCTATACTGTAGAAAATAGCAAATCTTCATTCAGCTCCCAGCAAAAAAGGCACATGGGGTCCATCATATCATCAACCTTCAAATAAAAATGTAGTCTCTTCTCCGTTTCTTTGTTAGATTATTCTATCGCCATATAGTAGCGTACTTAGGTTTTGTTTATCTAGAGATCAAACTTCTTTGCTGCTTGTTTTCCTGCCTGTGAACTGTCAGCTGCTGTGCAGTTTTCTAGTGATCCTTATGTTTGTGCCTTTGTGATGTTTGCTTGACTGCAGTGAATCCACCATCTAATAGCCGACCAGCCTGCTGCCCACATCGCCTGCCACCATCTGTGTTATGTTCATCGTTTTTGCTAAATAAATCTCTGTCTATGCTCTTGGGTTCAACTCGAACACTAAAACCTCATAGGACATCCAGTTAGTGGTGGTTAGCGCTAGTTAGTTTAGCTTTTGTCGCTGTGTTGGCAAACGTCAGCTGCATTTCACCAGTGTGGTGAACACAGCTTGACCCCATTTTAGTGTGAAGATCAAAAATGTGCTTTGCCTGAAGATTGTTCTTCAGACTTGTAGTGCTTCTTTGGAAAGACAGTTCATCACTGCAATAGTAAACTAAGCTTGTCATTCAGCACACTGGACCACATCTTCCTAGTTATTATCTTTTCCATGTCTGACACATGCAGGTTATTCAGCCAGATACACATTTATGATGGGATTACAGGAAGAAATCTGGATTAAATTTGGGCATAAGAGTAATTTGCATTAAAAGAATATAATGCATCAGTTCTAGATAAAATGTGAGCTTTAAGATGTTAATGCTGACACCCTTAGCAAAAGCATTTAATGGAATAGTATAGACATAAAAGTCTTAGGTTATCATGTTTATGTCTCTGTGTTAAAATCACTGAGCTTCAAAAAAGAGCTGGAACAATAAGATGCAGAAAGTCTACTTAAGCATCAGATATCTCAAGAAAACATGATTTTTAAAAACTTAATACGATGGTGAATAAACTAGGTTGTAGGCGTTCAGGGACTGAAGAACAGGATGTTTTTATAGCACACTACTACAAGTCCTCAGTTTTATCACTCACTCACTCAGCTGATGGCTTGAAACTCACCACAGTAGAGAGTTACTACTAGTAGAATAGAGGGGGAAATGGTTGATTTTATTTAACTATGTAAGTA
>CAAKHG010002546.1:0-12776 GCA_901007715.1 Dactylopterus volitans
TGCGTCAAGGAACAAGTCTTTCCAAAGCCTTTAAGATTCGTGTTGCGAATGTGATAATAGGTGAGCCGTGTGTGTGTGTGTGTGTGTGTGTGTGTGTCTGCCTCTGGTTGGCTTACCGTGAAACGTTCCTCTACCTTAGCCAATCACCATCACTTGTGCGGTGGCCCCGCCCCTCCCCCCTTGTCGGCTCACTTGGATGAAAACAGCTTCGACGAGTTTAGTTACGGTAACGCACCGCATTTTATTGTCAGTAACGGTAGCGATGTTGTAACCATGGAAACAGTAACAATTGTGATTACTCGTTATTGAAAAAAGTAACGCCGTTTATTTGTTTATTCCATCACTGGTGATCACACATCTTATATTCCAATTAAGTGTACAAAAATACTAGCATGTGGTTGCATAACCATGATCTTCTCCTGTTGGCCGTCAGACGTCCTGGCGAAGCCGCGACCCTGCAAACGCGTCACGGCCGTTTCTGCTCCAGCGAGTCACAAGCTGTGACTGACAAGTTTGAAATTTTTTAATTTTTTTTTTGCTTTTCTGTGTCTATAAATCACCTTTGGAATGAGCTTTATCCTGAACACTGATGGAAAGGTTCCGCCAACGTGAACCACGAGAACCTTTCAAGGATGCTGATGTACATATGTTAATCGCTACTGGCTGAAATATCATCAGCGTCCCGGAAGTGAAACTAATTAGGGAAATGAAACAACATTAAATGAGCAATCCATCCAAAGATGCCTCTGGATTCCTTTGGTGCACAACCTCAGAGAGCAGCCATGTTGATTAACTACATCTAGTTTACTCATGCTGCATTAATGGATGACTGCAGGTCTGGTGGGAAGCATTAAAATATTACCATGACTGTTATTTGTTTGTTCATCTGCATAAAGCAGTGGATAATCTGGCAACAATATTCAACCTGCATAAGCATGCTTGCTCATTTTTAGCCTCAGTCTTTTGTGTGGAGTTTAGAAGAACCGTCATCCGATGATTTATAAGAGTTGTCCTGAATTTTCACGTAACCCTGTTTCTGTTCATAACCCCCAAAACCATTTAATAAAGCATATGTAGCCGCCGGTGATTAAAATGGAGCATTAAGTGGCTAGAAATAGGCAAAATTATGCTAAGCGACAAAAGTTTAACATTTTAGCCACATCGATCACTTGAGGGCCAAATATGTCAACTGTGAGACTCCAGCATGTTGGAGATCTGTTCAATCCCAAACCTACGCGATCAGCTGGGGTCCAAAATCCACCCTGAACCTGTCAGAACTTTGCCCCTAAACAAAGAAAGTGTGATTGATCGGGCAACCAACCAAAAACAGAACAAAACCCCTCTTCTTGTGGATCCTCAGCCTCCTCGGTGGTTCTCTGGCGTGGAAGACCAGCAGCGCTTTCGAGAACAATCTGATTTTATACCTCAAGTAAGATAGAAAAGGCTGAGACCTGTGGCGCATGGCTGAGACCCGGCGGGCCGCGTGACGGCCGGTTCTGCTTCGGCGTGCACAGACGAGGGCGGGGAACGATTCTGCTCCTAAATATAACTGCATCTCCACTGTGTCACGAGTTAACGGCAACAGCCCGCTGCGCGCAAATAACATACCGAGTATAAGTTTTAAAACAAACAAATGTATTTACAACAATCTCTCGAGCTCGACCCCGCGGCTGCGGTTCTAGACCTGATCCGACCCGGCGAGTTCCTCCATGTTCAAACCCAATTGGCTGAGAATCACAGCTCCAGTTCTGGCACCTTGTGGGCAAATCAGCAAAGATTTATGCTGCTTGAGGTGGCAGCGTTTCATAAAAGATTTCCTCCTGGCAGCTGAATGCGGCTGCTAATGCCCACAGCACAATTAAGCATTCAAAATAATCGCAGCTCTTTGGTCCCCGCAGGAGTAAAATAAAGATATATTCTCATCAGCTTTGGTCCCAGGACATGCGAATGACTTCAGCTCGTGATTTATTGAAGCGGTTCTGTTGGAGAATCCTGACTGGCTCTGAGACAAAGAATGATGGAGGGGACAACAGAAGCGAGTTCAACCAGGAGTCGCTCTTGGCATCCGACAAATGAGGACATCAGCGCTCGGATGATAACAAGTCCCGTTGCAGTAGAACAATCAACATAATCAAGAAAATGACTGACTTAATGTGAGACTGTTCCTCTTCCAGACGTGGCGGGGTCCTGCATAATTGTTTCTCCGCATTGATTTTTTATTAAATGATCTGCCAAAGAGTGTTGCTTGCCAGTCTGCCGCGCGCTCGTGCGTCGGCGATGTGCTGGTCCGCTCACACTTCGCCGTTCTCTGACTCCACCCCGAACACGGTAACGGCCTCAGGAACCGTGGGGCCATAGCGGTTTCTGGACTATCAGGGGACCGACCGGCAACATCTGGGGAGTGAAAGGAAATTTTGCGACAAACGCTCCGCTGACCAGCGGACCGAAAGCACTGCAATGCACCGTTTATGGTGTCGTACAAAGAACTTAGGGCTAGCTGCTCTGGGTGTTACCTGAGCCTCCGTAAATGGTTTTATTCATGAAAGTGACTTGAAAGTCATGGTTGAGCTCGGCGCTGTGGGAACGCTGGTCCAGCTGCTGTTGGACTGTGTGCACGTCCGTTTCTGCAGAAGCAAAAAAAACAGATTGGTCTGTTATCTCACCTTCCTGTCCTTACCCCTCCTCATGCACCGCTTTTATATCATCTCACATCTTGTTGCTTATGCCCCTCCCACCTGATGTCTCCTGCCTCGTATTACTTGATAGCTGAGTACCTTTGTCTCTAAACAGGCCCTCCTATCGTCTCTCTCACCATTCCAGACAGAAGAACTTTGCCCGAGGCATCGAGCAGCAGCTCCCAGACGGCATGGTGGTGGCATCGGTGCCAACAGAGGTTCAGTGCCACGAGGAGCTGTCGGACCCCGTGCCCGACCCGGAATACCTCACAGGTGAGAAACCATATTTCAGCGTTCACACCGGTGGTTCACAGCTGCACCCGAGTACTTCATCACTTGACTGTCAGACATTTTCATTACGAAAAAAAAAGGAGAAGAAGAAGAAAATAGAGGGAGCTGCTCGGGGCTTTATCACCCATGTTAAATGGCATTTAAATAATCTGAGGGGGAGCTTTTTTGCTGTCGTTTAACATGTTCAGGCACTCTGGCAGTCAGGCTGAGAAGATTCTCACTGCTGTAAATCATTCTTGGTCCCCACAGGCGTTCGGAGGAGCTTGCAGGTTGACTTGTTTCCCAGCTCCTCTGAACTGACCCAGGTTCTGGTTCGGTCCAGGATCTCTTCAACATATCAGAACAGGACAAACTCCTGAGTAATGCTCAGCGGCACGGTTTCTCTGCATCCGAGGCCAACATTTTTCAAATTAATTTTCTGCATGGCGACTCGGTCAGTCAACCTTTACAGTATTTATACTCGAGGGATCATTGACGCTTGGCCCCCATTTACAATAATGTCAAGTCACTTACAAGAAAAACACCAACAGGAGGGAAACAGAGCAACCGAAAGCTGCGGGCTGACGTGGTTGCGGCTGCGAGGAATCATGGATCAGTTCGTTAAATAACGGTTCGAGGTATCATTTTAGCGTTGTGACAGAATGTCAGGTCTCGTCTTCTGCATGAGGAATCATGCACCGCACAGCTACTCTGTACATGTATGCCGGCAAACTGCTGTCCTCCTCGGCACTAAATATTTGCAGTGGATGTAAATGTGACTTTGGGGATCATCCCGTATGGACTTAATTCCAAGCGACGGTGGGTGGGACTGCACAGGCGCCGGATTAGGCTGATCTTGCTGTCGGTCTTGCATCTCCAATGTTTGTCAAGATAGCTGATATCTGAGTGGATCCAAGCGGAGCGGCGGGGAGTTTTGGAGGACGAGCAGGGCGCGTCTGCAGACGCACATGATGCAGCATAACCGTCACAGCAGTGAAGCTTTGTATTAATTCAGGCATTCGTGTTAGTTAGTGGAGCATCGTTCCGCTGGCAGACGTTTGAGTTTTCCATATTCATTTTTCTACACTCTGTCACATCAGTCGAAGGCTGATCTGCCGCTAATTTGTGCAGACCTTCTCCCCTTAACCCCGCCCACTGGCCGTCCTTGCATGTTAGACGTGTGGGCAGGATGAGGTTTTACTCAGCCGGCGTTTCCACCGTGTTTCATCATGCGACTCCAAAGCTTTGCTGGGTCTGTTAGTTTAAACATTTCAGTTAAGTCGGCCTGTACGCCGTCAGGAGCCACCATTCTTTGTTACTTAGCAACATTAGCGAGCTCGCGCTTGCCTTCAGTCAATATCGAAGGAGAAGAGAAATAGATAAACATTAGCAAAATGATTTTTCATCAGGGAAATGTGCGGGGAGTGCGTGCGGGGGAGTGTGTGTGGGAGTGTTTTGTCGGGACTCATTAGTTAGTGGCATCAGAAGCAGCTCGCCGGTCTCTTCATTACCGGCGTGGCACATGCCGGCGCTGTTTGAACAGCAGCCGCCCTGCGCGAAACAACCGCTGTTAATAATGAAGCGGCAAGAAAATAAAAAAGAAATTTTTGGCTTGATAGATGAAGTCATTCCAGTCAGCTAAATGCTTCTAAATGGCCACCTGGATGCCTGATTAACGTCTTCGTTTGACCTCTTCTTTCTTTTTTTTTCTTCTTTGGTTCAGTTCTACAGTTTTGGTCTCTAAATATTTGATAATAGGCAGAGTAATCATGCACACAAGTGATTGACTCACTGAATGACGGCGAGCCATCAGTTTGGAAGGCGTCCATAACGAGCCACGATTTGGACGGAATATTGGGTCATTTCCACGATTTTCTGAGGTTGGCGTTGGAGCTGCAGAAGCATCATAAAGACCAGAAGATATCAGCTTCTCCTCTGCCTGCCTAAGTAATAACCTTCTTCTTATGTCTGGAGTGTCGGTGAGAGTACTACAATAGAGAGCGTAAAATTACTAAGTGTATTTCAGCATATTCTCGGAAAAGCCTGAGCCAGGCAGCCTGCTGGCGAAGCTCGCTGCAGACACCTGTAACCGTCTCCGAGCCGCCTGAGCGGCAGGCAGGCAGCAGAATGCATGGCGGGTTTATCACTTGTTGTTGATATGAGAGCACGGATGCAAGGCCAGTCCCGGCAGCTATTCAAAACCACATCATCCAAGGTGACGTCCAAGGTGATGGACAATCACATGAAGCCAGAGCAGCAACGGCTCCAACTGCCATTTGGCAGCAGAGGATATTAAAACCGTCCAATCTAAATGGATCTTGTGCCGTCACATCTGAGCGTCTCCGTCCGCCAGCATCGCCGCCGCCGCCACCCTCACCCTCCTCCGCCTGCACAGCTGAAACCTTTTATCCCTTGGGTCCCGGTGAACCTGGCCAAGAACCGACTCCCACAGAGGAGCAGTCCTCCACTCGCGTCGCTGCGATGGGTCTTCACTGCTCAGCTGCCACATTTATGAAAGAGGAATATCAGTGCTCGCGAGACAACCACCAAAGCGCAGCACTCGGTGTAATCTGATGTCTGATAGCAGAAGGAACGTGGGGCCTAAATGTGGAGCCACAGACCCTCGTAAGCAGAATTACTCAACACTTTTCTCTGGGGGTTTGAGTCTCGACCCTACACGCGCCCCATATTACAAAAAAGGAATCAAACTCACACTCATGCCAATGCCTTTTCAAAAAAGAAAAAAAAAAGAAAGCAGCGCAAACTAGTCAACTAGCTTAAAAGTTTTAAAAAAATGAAAACAAAATAAAAACCAAGGATGAATACAAAAGCTCAGGTGTAATTTTCTACAAAGCACATTCACAGCTTCTGTGGCTTAGAAGAGTGGCGCCGTTGTGGCTCCACAGGAGCTAAAAGCCCCAAGAATATTACCTGAAAGAACAGGTAATATTGTATGATATAATCATGGAAACAAACACAGCAACTTCCTTTTTTTTTTTTGGTTAAATTTTTTGAAAAGTTCCGATGTTGGTATGTCTGCGTCGTATTTCAGAGCCGTATTGTTTTGTATCCAGTATAATTCTCGGTACGATCGCAGCCGCCGCTCCACCACCTCGTCAGATGATTCATGTGTTGAAGCAAGTACAAACGTAAATGCCTGAAAAAGAAGCTCGCGGATTAACTTAGTGTCCCATAAATGTGCCCAGAGCTGCTTCAGGCAGAACAAATGTGTTGTATGGTTGAGTTCATATTCTGGCCATTTGCTTTTGTATGGAAATGAGACAGAAATAACAAACAAACAATGTGATTCATGTGGGACCTGAACCCTGACTTTCTTGGGTGTGAGTCCTCTGAAGGAGCCTCTTCTCCACCACAAACCGTGATGGACTTTGTTTTTAATATTTCTTTCCCGATGGCTTTCTGGCTTGAGGACAAAGCTCAGCCGCTGGCAACAGAAGCGTTCAGATGTTCTGATCATGGACGTATTATTATGTTCCACAGGATCATCTCACTCATTGGCTGTCTTGAACAAATGGCCCGTCATGCGCTCATTGAATTTGCTCTCATAAACATTTGCCGCCTCCCAGCTGCGTGGCGGCGAGTTGCGTGACAGCGGAGGAAAAAATCGGTTTAGCCAAGAAATCTTGGCTGAGAAAGTCATGACACCATCGGCAGGAAGTCACCTGGGGCATCCTCTCACCCCGCCGCACCTGTTCTCTTGGCCTCCACCTTGCCTCCGAGTACACCGCCACAATGGCCGCCGCAGAGCGCCGCCGCCTCAGCTCGCTGGCTACCTGCCGCTTCCTCTCATCTCCTGGCAGGCTCTCAGCATTGTGGCTGCAGTTAATTGCAAGGCTCAGGTAATTGTCCACGGGGTTAGACAGACGAGCAGAGGCTCGGTCGGCAGGAGGAACTTCTGTTGCGCAGCGAAGAGCTCGCGCCGCCCATCGGTCCCGCGCTGATTCGGCCAGGTTCGGTTGCTACGGTCAGTGTATTTGTCACGATGTCAGCACTCCTCGTTCCAGCGCTCTCCGGCCCTCACGGGGGTGAAATCATTCATCTTCCTATTCATCTTCAGGCTTAAAAGCCATTCATCATGAGGCCAGAGACCTCCATCAGTTATTCCGATGGGAGAAAGAGTGAGGAAAGGGAAGCTTTTGAAAGGCAAATACATCTTGATTTAATTGGAAAGCAAGTATGCTCAAGGCTGCTAAGCAGATTTCCCCTAAGATGGAAGTCGGGCGATAACTGATCAGTGAAAAGACGATAGACAAAGAAATGATAGGAAAATCCAGACAAAGAGACAATAGCAAAAGAAAGACGGGGAGGGGGAAACAACACATTGAAATCTAGTGGCTGAATGACAGAAAGCGAAGAATAAAAACCTTAAAGAGGACCCCAGCGAAGGGTGAAGGGCTGCCATTTTGCCTTGAAGTCTCCAGGCATCCAAGGAGAGGACGAGCAGATCCGCTGGTGTTGGTGAAAAGGGCATCGGGGGCTCGTGACTTGTTCTCACCTCCGTTAACGATCGCATAGCGTTGCCGTCTCTCGATCCACGGAAGTCCCGTCACATCTGCGTGTCTGCGTTTGCGTCGCAGCACAACGGAAAGCGCCAAAGGTGAAATTCCCCCCGTCAGTCAGGGCCGCTCGGCCGCCGACACGCTGACGTCCGCCGTCAAAGCCGAGGAGCTGCGCTTATAAGCTTTAGAGGAATAGCTGACGCGCGAGTTCAGCTCCTCTTAGGAGTTCTCCACAGAGACAGGAGGAACTTTAGTTTCCAGGAGACAGCGAGGTGTCTCTGACTCTGTAAACGTCTTATCCAACTTTGGTACAGGTTGGACTGTGTTCTGTTGTTGGAAATTGCTCGGAGATAGAAAGATAAAACGCTGAAAGATGGTTTCAGCGTTTTGTCCTAATCTCAGGATTCACTCTTGCATCAGCACGTTTTCGTACCTTTGATATTTCCGTTTGTAATTTGCTGACCTTTCGCATATCCTGATGTACAGATGACGCTGACCTTGTCACGTCACGAGGCGCGAAGCAGATGCCTCACAGGCGGCTGTTATCAGCTCCTCTGTCATTGTCTTCTTTTGATTTTGGTCTGAAGGCTGAACCTGGTTTAGGTTCATGAGAGATCAGCAGCGATGTGACGAGTCCTCGTCTCCACCAACCCGTTGACTTACAGGTTCTTGTTACTTATTTACTTTTGCATGATCCCACCGTGTCCTCCTCCACAAGCCCGGCGCCGCTCGCAGTGCAGACCTGAGGGTCCGACCAGAACTGCACCAGGCTTTGCAGGCACTCGGGCACGGTGGTCAGATGGTGTAATTTCACACAGTCATGGTGATCGTCACCACAACCTCGGTGAGATGATGTGTATCTTCAGCAGAATTTGCCCCGTTCGGTCTGTTAACGTTCGGGGCACCAAGAAGTGGCAAATGATTAAAACATTTTTTTGTAATTAGCCAAATGCTGGACCAGAAGTAAGCCGTTAGCCGTTAGCCGTCAGCCGTTAGCCGTTAGCCGTCAGCCGTTAGCCGGTACCTGGGACCGGGCCAGCTTCCATTATGATACGAGTGGCTGACTTGGTGACTCGAGTGACTCGATCTGTCTTTGGTGAGTGACTCAGACAAACCCAAGTCAGCGAGCGAGAGTGGAACCTCCGTCTCTGCAGGCTTTCACCTCATGTTTGATTAAAACCAGGAAAATTCAGTTCCTTCAAGTAAAAGGGAGGAAAGGCTGTTTTTTATTGACAAGATCTGTCTTCTTGCAGCGTTGCTGATTACATCACAGCAGCATCTCACCACTGGCACACCATTTGTTCCCCGCAGCGCGCGCGCGCGTGTGTGTGTGTTTGTGTGTGTGTGTGTGTGTGTGAGTGAGTGTGAGAGAGAGAGGGAGAGAGAGGAGGGGAAGACAAGACTTATGTAGCTTTCATGATGTTCTATCATGCATCCTGGTGAAATGTGAAATCCTGCCCACAAAGTTGGTAAATCTGCTGTGTGTCTGTCTTTCACGCCACGTTGTTGCCCGTGAATCCGTCTCGTTCCTGATGCACCCTGCAGCTGAAACGTATGAAATCGCTGTTGGGTGAACTTAAAACTTTTTTTTCTTTCGATCAGAATTTGACTTGACATTTACGCCGAAAGGTTAAGACACAAAGTTAAATGCCAATTGTTCCAAACTCAGCTTCTATCCATTAATAATACATGGTTATTGGTCCAGATTGCAGTTTAGGGTAATGAATATAATCGTAATGAGTGCATTTCAATATGTGGCGTGTTGATTAGAGCTGAGCCCATCGCGGCCCTGCAGAGGTTTTGCCTGTGGATTCATCTTCCCTCTCTTCCAGGCCATGTTGCCTACATCAAGGTCACCCTTTGTACGCCTGTGTTCCCTTCATCTTGTCATATTGAACCTGGCCTCCCCTCAGGTTCTGCACATCGCCTCTCAGTTCCCCGCAACCCCCCACTCTCCCACCCCCTCAATCCTCCCACCCCCACTCCCTCCCAACACACTGTGAGCCTTTAGATATGTCAGCACAGAGATGGCACCTAATCTATATTTTATAAGGCCTTGATATAATTGGTGGCAGTGAGGGAAGGTCATGCCTTCAGGGCCCCACGTGCTCCCCTCAGTGGTTTTCAAGACAAAATCCTCAAACAGCAGCTCCAGTCAGATGGATTAGACGCGATGAAGCAGCGAGTGTGGCGTTGCTGTTTTTTAAGGGAGCGGAGATGCGCGGCGTGCCGGAGCGCTGCACTTATTCAACATGTATTTGCTTTGAAAACATGGAGGGGTTTGATTTATTCAGCAATGAGACACATTGTGGAGTGAGTACTGCAGGGCGGCGGCGGCGGCGGCGGCGGCGGCAGCACAGGCTCGGTGCTGATTTGGCGTCAAGCCGCTGAGATAACCGCAGCATTTGTGGCTTTTCTGTTTGATGAAAATTATGAGCGTAAAAAAAGAGGTTTAGTCTGTGGAAATATTTTTGATGACCGTGAAATACATGCAGGAGCCTTTACATGATGTCGACTGTGGAGAAATAATTAGTACACAGCACAGATACTGTACATAGTTTATTGTTAATATACAGTAGTATGTAGCAATGGTAACAATAGATTATATTTAAAAATTGCTTTTGTTGGTACTCAGTTACACAGTTCAATATACTGTACATACACAGATCTGCCATAAGATTACGACCACTGCACATTCACCACAGAATATAATGCAACAGCAATCCATGTTTATTGAATGTCTTTGCGAGAGGTTACACCGAGAGGTGTCCCAAATATTTTGATCACTGTAATGCATATGAGCAGGGTGACCAAAATATTAGGGACCCCTCTCAGTGTAACCCAGTACAGTCCAACAGCGTCACAAACTACAGTCCCAATAACATTCAAATTCAAATATGTCAACACCTCTCTCACACACATTCATTCACAATTCAACATAAAATTAATTGCAGGTCTGTTGTATTATATTCTATGGTGAACATGCAGCGGTCATAATCTTATGGCTATATATATATATATATATATATATATATATATATATATATATATATATATATATATATATATATATATATATATATATATGTACAGTATATATGTACAGTATATAAAACTTTCTTTTCCCTGCTGTGTTCTTGGTTTCACATGCTAAACTGTTACAGCTCTAACTACTTAATTCATTCACTTTTCTCGCTGCTTTTGTATCTTTGCCTCTTCAGCTGCAGCTTTAATGAGATTTATTGACATGGATCTTAAAATATCCATGTCAATCCACATAAAATATTAACAAAGCCCTGGGATATCATGAAATCGAATTCAAAACAGAGATTTCTTTTTTTTCCCCTCTTGAATTATTAAACAAACCTCCTGTATTCTGTTTAACTCCATTTCTCTTCTTCATTCTTTATCAGTTTATTCCATTATCTTAGCAAGTTAGACACTTTGGGGCAAAATAACATAAACTCATTTGACGACAGCCATTTTAATTCTTTTCTAATTAATTCCGCGCTGATACATACTAATTAACCTGGAACAATGATTTTTCCTGATGGAACATCTCAATGCAGAATTGAGAACAAATAAGTTAAAAAAAAATAACGCCGTCTGAAAACATTGAGAAATCAGCCAGTGTGTGCACAGTGGGTCCGGGGGGTGGAGTCATGGTGTCACCTGACCAATCATGATCAGTTTACTGCAATGCGACGCGGCGTTTATGGTTCAGAGCAGGAAATTGCGGTTATGGAGAGTCAGTGACACATCTCAGCGTTCCCATGTGCAGTTCCCAAACAAGTCTGCATCGACCGTTAATACCCTTTTATGGCCATCATAGTGCCGTTCATGTCATTTAGAGCAGCTGTCAATCAGCAGCTCATAAGCCCTTTTTATACCATCAAATTACCTCATTAGAAAAAAACCGCTGAACGTATATTCATCTCGGGAACAACCTCAGATGATCTCTGGGAAATGTGTTATTGAAACTGTAGCCGTCCACCAGGGACCAGTGGAAAGCTGCAACCCTCCTGACTGGCTGCCCACTGGCCACAGAGCCTACGAGTCATAACAAAGCACGCTATTGGACAGGACCAGTTGGGACATCCTGAAGCAGTGGAGGTAGACGTCACATCCCATTGGCTGCGCAAACTGATCAGCTTTCACTGGTAAAAGTTGCTCCACATAATTATTGGACTTATTATTCGTTTGTTTGCAGCATTTATGTATGTCACATTCTCCAGTCAGACAAAGATCCATTTCCTGCATCGAAAATTGGAATGGAACCACAAATGCGAGTTGGTTTCTCTTCCACTTAAGCTGGTCATGTTTATCAGAGGTCAGATTAGTTCAGAAATCATGAAGGAATACATGATTTGAAGGATTCATGAAGGAGTACTTTGATGACATAATTACAGCTGGAGTCCAAGAGAAGCTGGACTGGAAAAGGCTGCTCCAAATGATGGAATCTGGATTTGGATTCCAGCACCAGTGCGGCTGCTGGTGCCGAGATGCTGCGCGGGTCGTTTTGGGCAGGATTTTCCTGGAGGGTTCGCTGGCTCATCACCGCGGCTTGTTGCAAATCCAGTCGTCTCATCACAGACGATTTGCAGCTGTTCAAATTAATGAACGTTCTGTCCTCGGCCTGGTTGCAGGTCCCTGAGAGGAGCAGGGTTCAGGCTTGATACAGAAAGTAGAGTGAACACTTTGCAACAGTCCCCAACAACCAGTCGTGATGCAGTTTACATCCGTCTGCCCAGACTCCCTCACATGAGCAGTGAGGATTTATGCTGATAGCAGGAAGTAAACATACGGTGACGGCGTCGTTCCATTGTATCATGCAGTCGTCTGAAATTGTGAACTTTGACCTTTAACGACCAAAATCTCATCAGTTCATCCGGCCGTTTGTGCCAAATTGGAGGAAATTCACCCAAAATGTCCGTTCCCGAGATCTCGTGTCCCGAGAACGGGACGGACAACCAACGACATAATCCCGACGGCCATGGCCACCGGCCGCCATGGCCACCGGCCGCCATGGCGACCGCCAGCACGGCGCCATAAAGAAGGCGGGATCATCCGCAGTCCTGATCCGGGACAGCTGGAGGATGAACGGTGGAGGACTTTTTTATGATCCTGTGCTGAACACGTCTCTTCATCAACAGCTTCTGGTGTGAGCTGTTCATCTTCAGAGGTTGGTGAAGGACACCTGCAGACCATCACTCCTCCAGTTTTGTCATTAACTCCCCCCCCCCCCCCCCCCCCCCCCCCCCCCCCCCCCCCCCCCCCCCCCCCCCCCCCCCCCCCCCCCCCCCCCCCCCCC
>CAAKHG010002546.1:12796-25834 GCA_901007715.1 Dactylopterus volitans
CGCCCACCTCACCGCCCACCTCACCGCCCAACCCCCTCCAGGAGAAACCTGTTAATGCTGATGTAGCTTATAGCTTTATCTCTCTGGGTCTGGCTCACACACACATCCAGCAGCCACACACACATCTGGTTTCATCGCTATGCAAATCCACGACAAACATTGCTACGTTCGTCCAAGATGGCGTCCGCCCGCCTGTCACGCCGCTGCCACTCTTGGGCGAGTTTGTGTCTTTTCCAGCCTCGATTCTCCGCCTGCGTCGACCTCATTGTCTGACCCCAAGCCACATTCATTATGTTATTCATAAATAGAACAAATCAAATATGCAACAAGAGGAAAATATAAAGATACAATTTTAGAGAATAGAAGAATATAAGCTTGAATGTCTGGAAAAAACAGCGAAATAAACTTGCCGCCTCGCCTCTGTCATTTTTCTCCCCGACAAAGTCGCATTTCAGTGCAATTTTTTTTCTCACAATTGAGGCTTTTACACAGACGTCCTCTTATTTTTCTGCCTCGTGAATAGTCAATTAGTTCCTTACAATAACTGCCAGATTGATTCAAGGCCGGTTGCGACAAGGCGGCTCAGTGAAGCGTGGAACCGCCAGGAAGACATAAGGACTAAGGTTACCTTTGTCAATCCTGGAATAATAATTACATTATCACATTAGATATTAATCCAGCGCGACTTCCCCGCCACATGCCTGCGTCGAGCATGATGTGTGAGTACCGGCAAAGTCACGGTAATCTGCTAAACTGCGGTTATGCATTTGTTTTTTTGTTAATTGACAACAATGGCAGCTGCTCGGGGAGCCGCCGCTGATATTCGGCTGCTGGAAATCAAGTTGTTTGACTTTGTGGCATAATAATATTGCGTTTTAATGTCAGTCTGATAATCCAGCTCCTCCATATTTTCCACTTTTGTTATGCTAATTGCAAACCGGGCTTTCGCCATGGTGCAGCACGTCTGTTGCATGTTGAAACGGTGCCCTTTTTAAAGTGTAATTGCCAATTTTAGTTATTTACATTAGCAGGTGTGATGTCGGGCTCTTATCTGCTTTCAGGGGCCTTTTTATTCGCATGAATTCCATCACAACAATAACTGGCAGTGTAACCAGCCCGGCCGCCGCTGCAGCCGCTCCTCTTTTCAACCAAAAGTCCTGTATAATAGTCGAAGCTCAATTAAAATTCAATTTCAAATGCAGACCCTCACCGGTAATTATGTTTAGGAAAAGGTTTTAATTTATTCCCTGACGCTAATTAATTGCATGGATTTGCTGCAGCCATTTCCTGCGTTAAACGTCAGTTAATTAGCTGACAACACTATGTGGGATAATTAATACAGTCGGGGGGTCACAGCATGCTAGCAGAGGGGGGAAGGTCACGCCGGGAGAGGGGGCCGGGGGGGGTTCCACAGACCCGCCTGCCTCAGACGGTGGCTTCTTTTAAACTTAATGAGACTCCAGGTCTGAATCAGAATAGCTGGAAGGGAGTTTGGCTGCAGCGGCGGCGGGAGGACGAGGCCCCGGGATGAAGGACCTCTGGGATGGACCGCAGACCGTCCTCTCCATCACCAGCTGAGCAGTGGAGGTGAAGGGCATCTCCGGCTCATCACTCACGCCGGCTTCGTCTTTAACCTCCCCAATCTCACCGCGCCCACCTCTGCACACAAAACCCGGGAACCGCCGTTCTTATGGTGCATTTTTTATTTCCGGTTTTGCACATTTTCAATTTCCTTTGGATTTGATCAGATCGAGTTGAATTGCTTCATGTCGGCGGATTCATTATTTCACTATCTGCAAAGTGCCCGCAGATAACTTCTGTCATGATTTGGGACTAGATAGATAAATCTAATAAATGTCCTCATTAATTTCAATTTATTAGCATTACATTTAATTGTTATTTTTATTTAGTCCATTTTCTTAGACTGTTGAAAAGGAGCCGCACAGATGGAATTTAGACAGCTCTAATCTGACCGATAACAATAACTGACCATCTGACCAATAACATCTGACCACCAACATCTGACGTATCACAACATCATGCTGCTTTCACCTGAAGTTGTGCCACAGAATGTTTTCCATCAGCTATGATTCAGATTTCTTTATTTGTCACTGTAGGCAAGTAAAAAAATTATATTTAGCACTGGGTAGAAGGCATCTCAAGTTACATAAATACAAAATAAATACAAAATGCAAGGATATATATATATATATATATATATATATGAGACAAATACACCACATATAAAAGAAAATACCAATATATTAGACACATAAATGATACACAGTTTGTGGAAAGAGCTTCAGCTGAAGAGGAATATGAAATGTATTTCTACAGAGTGCCAAGCCCTTTTTGACTGTAGCAGCTCTTGGATATTGTCGTCTTCTAAATTGCTGTAATAATTAATCGGGGCTGTAGAATCTGAGCTAGCGAGGGATCCCGCAAGATGGCTAACAAATGTTTTTCCAGTCAGTAACAAGAACCACTTTTCAGCCCCAGTTAGACTTTAAACAGGTTTGGGCTCATGAACTGCATCAGTGCTTCTGGATCCTCCATGAATAAGTTACGTGTGCTATCAGGATTAATTTTCTTTACATTTAGTCATCATTTACAAACAAGCTCTCTGTATTTTTAGATTTAATTAGGCATGCAAAGAGGTGTAAATGAAGGCAAACTGTGCTGTCAGCGATTCAGCACACGCGTCAAGGCGGCGGCTATTTATAGAAAGCAGAAGCCTGTGTGGGTCCCGTTAAAAACCCCGAGAACGGGGCTTTTGAGGCAGGCAGAGTGGCAGTGATTCATGGTTCAGCCCAGAGTCCCGTCTCCCCAAGTCCCTCATAATTAAAGCCCAAGCATATGGCCTTGTGACCACGCCGGCTCAGAGGTATCTGCTCAACTTTTTTTGGCATAATATTTGGTATTGCTGGCGACGGCCGTCCCCCAGCCAGCCTTCCCGCCTTCCTTCGACGCCACGGAAACGACAAGCGTGTCACCTTCAGTCGTCCCGAGTAACATCTGCCGCCTTAATGACCAGATGTTTTAGGCTTATTGATAATGTGATTGTCAGTGTTGTTTGTCAGATGTTTGACTTTTTTTTTTTATTTCGGTCGGGGGAAAAAATGGCCCCCGTTAACGCGCCATCAGTTTTTGTTACTTTTGTCATTTTGAAAATGAGTCGGCCGTTTGCCCTCCGTCAACATCTCTTTACACTTGGCACTTTTATATGATCGTGAATTTGCGTCTGTAAAAACGAGAGCAACCCTGAGCACTGGCGCCATCTCGCAAATGTTTAACTGCCAGCACCGATCAGATGGGGCGGCAGGAATCCACGCCCTCGGTCAGCTGGCGGTCGGCTGGGCGAACACACTCGCTCGGCCACATTTTATGCACTTGTATGTTAGCACATGCAAGACTGAGGGGAACCTATTGTGAATTTGTGGAACAATCAGTGTTTGACCGTTAGCAACCACGAATGTACGCAGATTTCCAGACTCAAGTCACATCACCTGGACTCAACTTTGGGTCACAAATTTGATTAGTCTAGACCTCGGTTTTGGGGTCATGGTTCACTCGTCCCAAATGCAGAATTCTAGTTTTCATACGTCTTGAACAATCAGTTGTGCCAGTTCCCGTTTGTTAGTTACGAGTTTAGTTACAGTAACGCGCCGCATTTTATTGTCGGTAACAGTAACAGCTTTGTAACCATGGAAACAGTAATGATTTTGATTAGTGGTTACTGAAGAAAGTAACGCCGTTTACTTGTAACGCTTTTTATTTTTAATGCTGTTTATTTGTAACGCTATTTAGTTGTGATGCCGTTTACTTGTGACGCTGTTTACTTGTGACGACGTTTGCTTGTGACGCCGTTTACTTGTAACACAGTTTACTTGTAACACAGTTTACTTGTAACACAGTTTACTTGTAACGCTGTTTACTTGTGACGTTGTTTACTTGTGACGCCGTATACTTGTGACGGCGTTTACTTGTGACGCCGTTTACTTGTGACGCCGTTTACTTGTGACGGCGTTTACTTGTAACACTGTTTACTTGTGACAGCGTTTACTTGTAACACTGTTTACTTGTGACGGCGTTTACTTGTGACGCCATTTACTTGTAATACTGTTTACTTGTGACAGCGTTTACTTGTAACACTGTTTACTTGTGACAGCGTTTACTTGTAACACTGTTTACTTGTGACGGCGTTTACTTGTAACACTGTTTACTTGTAACGCTGTTTACTTGTGACGCCGTTTACTTGTGACGCCGTTTACTTGTGACGCCGTTTACTTGCGACGCCGTTTGCTTGTGACGCTGTTTACTTGCGATGCCGTTTACTTGTGACGCCGTTTACTTGTGACGCCGTTATTCCATCACTGCTCATCATGGGGAAGAAATCAGAGTGCTGCTGTTTTGTGTTGTTCAGTTTCCCAGATTAGAGGACGGTCCTGCCGGATGATTCCCAGTGTTCCCCCTCACTTTGCTCCCTCCCTCCCTCTGTCCCTCCATACTTCTCCCTTTCGCCCTTTCCCACTAAATCATTCATTCCCAGACTTCTCCGAGAGAGAAATGGAGCACAGGCCAGGCTAGTTAATGGGGTTCTATGAGGCATAAGATTACTTTCCTACCTGCGCTCCCTCCTATGAATCTTCCTCAGAGAAGCGACTAAAATAACAAATGACTTCCAGCCGTGAGTTCGCTTGCGAGATCGCTGTCGGCTGTTTGGACAGGCTGAGGCTTCCGTCAGCTCGGCGCTGCTGAGTATCAGCGAGTCCTGCACTCGTCTGACACTTGCTGCTCGGCTTCCCGACGGGACCGAGTCACAAATGTTAACAAGAGAACTCAATTTACATTCCGCCAGCGTTCTAATTGGAGCTGGAACGGCGGCAGTGGGACTTCTTCTGCCATTTTTCTCAGTGGAAATCGCAAATTATCTCGACTTGTTTCGTTGTTTTTTTTTCTCGCATTTGTTCACATCCAGCAACTCCGCTAATTAAAATGTGCAGTTCGTTTTGATATTTGTTGGTTTCCAGCTACTCAGCATTTGACTGACACCAGCTGCTCCATAAAGACAAAAAAAAGGTTAAAGGTGAAAGAATCATCATCATCATCATCATCATCATCATCATCAGCTGTTTCTGTGGCCATGTTGGCTGAAAAAGGATGTGGGTCCAGAATGACCTGGAAGACGTCAGCCCATCCATTTGACTCCACTTTCTCTTCCTCCTTTTTGAAGCTTCAGTCATGGACGCTTCACCGGGGCTTAAGGACGTCCCTGGTGGAGGTCCAGCTCCAGAAGCCCCTTTTTTTTTTTTTTTTACAGATACAGTGATGATAGGAGACTTCCTGCCCTTCAGCAATGCAGCGTTTGTGATGCAGCAGACATCATTGATCCTTCATTTTTAACAGCTGGAGAGATGAAGTATTCAGAGAATCTCGTCTGGTCTTCTTCCGCTTCTCTGGGTCCGGGTCTCGGGGGCCACAGTGGCCTGCATCCCATCCACTTTGCACCACACGCATATGGTTCCTCCTGCTGCAGGACGGACCCATGTCTCTGCCTTGGGCCGCACCTGACCGGACCCCATGAGCGAAGGCCTGGCCACCAGGCACTCGCCGACAGGCCCCTCTCCCAGACCTGGCTCCAGGATGGGGCCCCGGTAAACCCCTCCGGGCAGGGCACACTGGTCCTTTGGTGTTTTTGTTCCATAAGCTTCTTTATGGTCCATTCAGTTTGCCATGGGGGACCCTACCAGGGACCCATGGGGGACCCGACCAGGGACTGCTGCCCCAACAACATAGCTCCTGGGATCATCAGGACACTCAAACCCCTTCAGCACCATAAGGTGATGGTCTGAATCTTTTTCTTATTGAATGCACCTTTGCTGATTGCTGCAAAACTGTTAAATTTCAACTCCGTCCCACCACAGGACCTGTTTCCAAAATACATCAGATGTTCTGGTTCAGACGTCAGGTGTTTCTCTGAGGTCTGTTCCATGAGGGCCAAATCTTTGCAAGCTTCACCGCAGCAGATCGGTGCACCACCACCCCAGAGTCTGGAGAATCTCGCCTCTGACCGGCGTCAAAACGCTCCTCTCCGACAGTTTTCTTGGTCTTTCATCTTCAGCTCCACAGTTCCCCTAAACTGCAGTCTCGTATTTACATTTCATGCTGCAAGCTGAAGTGCTTTTCTATCTGCAAGGACTTTCATCTTCAGACTCTAAAGCGTTAGCTTGCAGGAGTCCATGGTTGCAAAAGCAGCGGCACAAAGTTTTCTGGAGTCAAAAGATTTGTAAAGCTTGAAATTTACACTGGCTGACATTTCCTACTGACAATTGTTGACATGACTCACAGTCGTTTTCCTCTTATTTCTGTCTGAGAAATTGCAAAGACTTGAACTCTCCCGGTGCCTCGGTAGCTTCTTTTAAATCTGTGCTAGATTCATGACATAAAACCTGCATAAACGTTTTTATATTCCATATCTGAGAGGGACTGAATTTAAAATTTTCAATCAAAAAAAAAAATCAGCAGCAGGGAAGCCAAAGTTTTGCATAAACTGTATGTATCGCTCAGGGTACATGGATTAATTCTCAAATATTATTGAATATTGTGTCTTTCAGGTATCAGGATTATAGCTGGGATTATGTTGATATTTATTTTTATTTTTTTTTTTTGAAAGAAACATGCAGTCCTGGGGTTAACGAGCCAGCGGAAGCTTAGTCACGGCGTGCCGGTATTAGATTGAGCCGTATGGATTCTGCCTCTTTACTGCGCTCCTGTTGTTCTGCTCAGCTCAGAGCCTGAAGATCTATCGCAGGCTTTTAATGCACAAACCAATCAATGTGTTTCATCTGAGGAAATTTGCTGCCATCAGCTACCTGTAGTCTGTGCTGGTTGGTGTCCACCAGGGTGCACGAAGGGCTCAGCCAATCATCTCCTTTGAATAAACTACAAAGGTTGGTGTCCTGCTTAAATGTTGATCATTACTGTATTGTTGTTGTTTTTTCTGCATCACTGATGCTGTGTATTAGCAGAGCGTCGCCTCACCATGCGCCATGCTGCTTGTGCCGCCTCAAATGCTCCCGTTTATGTATTTATTTATTTATTTGACCTTTATTTACCCAGGAAGTCCCATTGAGATTGAAAATCTCTTTTGCAGAACGCCAAGATAGCATAAACGCAGTAAAATACGACAAGTGCATGTCAAACCAGAATCTGCAGTGAAACATCTCCAGCATTCAGGCGCGGTTTCCCCCCGCTGGATTCCAGATTGTGTCGTTCTACATCTTGTGTTTGCTGGAGTGAGCATGCGCTCGTTTGTGCTGAGGATTTGTGATCTCGGGAGTTTTTGTGGAGACTTGCGTGTTGTAACTGCACCAAAGCTCCCGAGAGACAAAATACTGGAAAATTTGAGTGGCACTTAAGAAATGAGAGCCAAAGCAAACAATCGCCTTCGCGCGGCTTAACTGGCTGTTTCATCTTTGTGTCGGAGGCCGAGCGAGCAGCCGGCCTAACAAAGATGGATCACCCAGCAAAAAACTCCAATCTCTTGGACCTGAACTCAGGTTCTCTGATGGGGATTCATGGAGACACTGAAGCCTTCACTTCCCATTGGACCACTTCACACAGCACCTCGCGGAGCCGGAATATTGATCCCACTTTACTTTGATTTATGGAAGCGCCACGAACCCTCGACTCAACATTGTTGCACCTATATGAAGCTTGAGAAACCTGTTTTGTGACAGAGACTTCCTGCTCACTTCTTGATTGATTGTATTTATTGAGTAAATAAGTGAGTAAACTTTGTAGTTTGCTGACTAGATGAACAGGAATAAATACACAGGAAGTAAATCGGGAGCTTCAATAATCAAGCAGCATCTAATGAGAGATGCAGCCTGCCAATCATGTTCTCTGCCTGCTCTCTGCAGGCACACTTCCACAAACTTGTTCAAGTTCTACACACAGTTAAAGCACCTCGGCCGCTGCATGCGTCCACGCAGCCGCCGCCGTGTGATGTAAACTGCTCTGGGTGTCATTTGCTTGCTGACGTCTGAATCTGATGCCCGGTGAGCTTCATGGCGGTTTGGCGTCTTCTGCCTGACAGGCGTTTCCCACATGTGGGAGGCCTTCAGGGCACCAATGGACTTTACAGAGCTATTTTCTTTCTTTTCCAGCACAGTTGAAGTATAATTAAGGTCCTGATTTCGAATTTTAGTCTACTGTGGCCCGGCATGAAGTCCTGATCAGGACTTGGCAAATGCCTTATTGGTTTCACGACTGCTCTCTGCAGCAGCCATTTGCAGTCCTAATTGGTTCTATTTTTGTTCGGAGGTTCTCGCTCTATAGCTCCACTTACCGTGCGCGGGCCTTTCCTTGTGTTTGGACCTGACTGATTCGCTCCCCGTTCTATTACGACAGAGTCGCTGACTACACTAAAGCTTCCCGTCCTTCCCTTCTCTCATATCCAGCAGCTCGATATGTTCCCCCAGTGAGTTTTAAGTTATATGTCGCCATCAGTCATCAATGTGCATCTATGCAGCTGCGACCAGCAGCGACCAATCAGCTCCCGCAGCTGAAAGACGGTGCAGAACTTTACCTCACACACACCAACGGAGCTGACAACCGTTGCACGTAAACGCACAAAGAGCGGTGATTTTAAAAACAGGCAGCATTGGGCTCGTTTCACGGGAGACGTGGAATCGTGCCATTACTCAGCTGCAGTCTGCTACAGCCCACCGACATTAGACTGTGTTCCACTTTGTGCTGACCAATAAATCTAACTTTCATCGTCATCGTGATGTGGACGTTTGCGGTGAGCGTGGAGAAATGATTGTGAATGAAAACATCCCGTTCCTCGAGTGTGCCGCCGGGCCGTCCGCTGATAATCAAGATGTTTCTCGCAGCCGAGGCCAAAGTTTGGATTTAAGGGACAAACAACTGAACTCAAGATGAACATCTTTGTGTCGCGAGTGTGAATCTCACCAGCTGGTTGTGTTTTGTTTGTTTTTCTGGAAGAAGATTGTTCTTTCTGGTGAGTTACAGCAGCAGATGGTGTTTTTCTGAGTAACTGTCTGTTGAGGACTTGAAGGGTCAAAGGCTGCGGGGTCAAAGGCCGCAGGGTCTTGGCGCTGGTCGGTGGGCTTTGGCGGGAGTTTCTTTCTGGAGATGGAACGTTTGGATAAAGAAAACCCTGCGATTGTTCGTGTCGAGCCGTGAAGGAAGAGCTGGTCTCGCTGCTCAATCACCGACCAATCGCACGCGTTGGGCCAGTAACCTGGTTCCTTATTGGCAGACGAGCCACAGAGTTGATTTCAGTGGTTCTCTCGTCATGCTTAATAAAATTATGTCGCCATGTAAATCAGAGTTTCTCTGCGATCATCATCAAGCCGATCGACGTCTCGCTGGAAAGACCTCCCACCAAGCAGCCCGGCGCACGGAATCTCAGGAAAAAGTCGTTCTCAAATAACATCATTTATTCTGAAATGTAAGAATCTTGTGGCCGCATTTGAAAACTCAGGAATGCGTCCACCCCGCGTGCTCCTACGTCACGGGTGAGTTTTAATGGCCGCCGCCCGGCGTCTGCGTCCAGCCAATGGCGGCTCGCCGTCTCCTCGTGTGTTCATGCATCAGCTCGGTTTCATCTGCGGCAGCTTTGCATCTCTGAAGCATGAAATTCACTCGTGAGTGTGTACAAACTGCCTGTATTCAATGGCAGTTGCCCTTAAATTAATTTTCCATCAAACATTTAATTTGTTTATGCCTTTTTCTGAACAAACACACACACACACACACACACACATGCACTCACACACACGCGCGCTCACACACACACACCAAATGCAGTTTTTCACTCTGGATTTAGTGACGGAGAGAAAAACAGGGGACAGTTACTCTTCTGTTCCATCTCTCTGATCATATTTATGGTGTTTCACACTCCTTAGATGTATCTATACACCATCTAATCATCACTATAAATTCCGTGTCAGAGATGATTGATTCAACTCTGCAACAAATTGCACCACATCACAAAGTCGAGTCTCCAAGTTTGCCAACACACCAACCATGAAAGTGCTATTTTGAGAACATTAATATCACGATAAACCCTAAATCTGTTTCTGCTCATTCTCTGTCCACTGTGTCTGGAATTTTAAGGTAAAAATAAGATAAGATCATATTTGTAATGATGTACTATACGTATTGTTTCTGCAGCAATTCTAATTCAAGCTGAGGCAATATTTGCATTTGGAAAGGAGAGAAACATTTTACAAAGTAGAATATTTCAGGAAACTGTAGAACTGGTTTCCCCCCAAACAGAAGAAGACAGGAGTTTGTTTTCCATAACAATCGAGTCACCAAACATTCATCATCAGTGTTGTGGCTGGAGATGTTTGCAGGTGTAGAACCCGCCACAATTTCAGGCAAATTAATTTGACATCACAAAATATCAGGAGCAAATGGATGCTGGACTCCAAAGACCCGCCTGGAGACGTCGGCGGCACCACTCATGCTGGTCCGGTGGCAGCGGGATGCCGTGATGGCCGACGCGCGCCGTGTTTCTCTTTCTTTCTTTCTCTTTTTTTAATGTAGCAAATGTTGCTCTGAAGTGGAAAAGGATCATTTTATTTGATTTGTGCAGAATCAGCCGTCCCTGTTAGCTGTGGAAATGTGGATGTCAGCTGCCACATCGTTGGTCGCCGCCCAAGTCTGCCTCTGATTGGCTTACCATGGAACGTTACTCTCGCTCAGCCGATCACCGTCACTTACGTGGTTGCCCCGCCCCCCTCCCTCCCTCCCGGTCGGCTCACTCGCGTGAAAACGGCTTCAAGGAGTTCCGTTACAGTAACGCGCCGCATTCTATTGTCAGTAACGGTAACGGCGTTGTAACCATGGAAACGGTAACGCTGTTGATTACTCGTCACTGATAAAGTAACGCCGTCAGCGCCGCCGTTTATTTGTAATCACTCACCGTGATGCAGGTCCCTCCTCTGGTCCTGGCGTGCCCCCTGTGACACGGGTCCTGCCGGGGTCCCGTCACTGTGGCGTTTGGTCTCCTTGGTAACTTTTGTTGTGATTTGTCGCAGCACAAATAAAACTGACTTGACTCGACTGGGTGCTGCGCGGTAACGGCCCGCGTCTGCTGTTGCTGTCTACTTTTTTTTTTTGTAAAGATGAAGGGCTTGTGGCGTGTTTGCGGTGACTGATTGGTCCACGGACGGGCTGCTGGTAGAAACTGCCGCCTCCTCAGCTGCTAACCTCCGATGAACAAGCAGCGCCGCCGCGGCCCAACGCATCTTTGCTCCCAGCGCAGGCGTGCAGCCGTGCAGCCGCGGCGGCGCTGCCGCGGCGCCGTGTGACAGACATATCTGCTCTGCTGTTGCAAAGCCAGTAATGGCTTTTTTTTTCTATTCTTTTCATTCTCATTCCGAGGCTTTTTCCTCCAGTGGGATTTTATTTTTTTTTGTTTGGAGAGACATTTTTCCAGCTCTTGTTTTTACAAAGGAAATCAGCTGTAGTACACGCCGCCGCCTTGACCGGGCTGCCTCTATCAGAGGCTCCCGCGCCGGGTTCATGGAGAGACACTGCGAACTTCTGGATGTTTGCAAAGTGAAGTTCAGTCAAATTAATCATCCTGTCAGACAATGAGAGCAGAGCACCCCCGGGCTAAAAGGGAGACAAGGCCTTTCAGCGAGAGGAGGAATATGCCGCAGTACTGTATGTGTTTTAGGCTTGTTATTCATTTTCACCGAGGGGAGGCGGGGGAGTGGCAGTGGGCCGGGGAGGGAGGGGGCGCGCGCTCGCTCGCTCGCCCGCTCGCCCGCTCGCTGCCGGGGAATATATCCATCGTTCGGGGGGAGCCATTTCCCATAAGAGGGGATAAATGGATGTAGCTGAAGGTGAGGACAATGCAGGAACATCACATTTAGAGGCGTATTCATCACCATCATAGACGGTGTCAGGCCTTTGCCAAATGTTGCATTTCCAGAGCGACCCTTGTTACTGGCCTCGGACGCATCCCGGCACTCATCATACTTCATATCCAATTTATTCTTCCATTTTCATTCCCCAACGTTGCTGCTCAGCTTTTCTTTCCTCATGTCATTGTTCCGGTGTTCTTTCTATTTTTTATTATTATTTTTTTTTTTTTAGCCCTTTTCAGGCTGCTCCGTTAAAATGAAAGGCCGGCGTGGCCGCCGCAGCCCGACTGTAAGCGTGTCCATCTCAGGATGAAGACCTGCTGCTTTATGTCACTTCTTGTTTATGATTTCACAATGGTTGTTTTTTCTCTCTATATTGGCCTCAATCCAATTCAATTCACTCCATCCAGTACCTTTACTACTATTATGATTGCAAAGGAACCAGGAAAAGAAGTTTGAGAGAGGACCAAAATCACGTTCCACCAATCGCAGTGGCGATTCCTCAGCACGGGACACGTTTGGATTAAATCTGCAGAGTAGATACACGGATATGAAATACGATCAATGAGCATTTGTCATTTACTGTTATTCTGATGGCCAAATATTTGTTTGTTTTTCCAGACTTCTCCTGCAAGATCAGTCTGTAATTTATTTATTTATTCCCCATTCTCGGGGCAGATCAGGTCATCTTGAAAGACAAAGTGTATCCCAGTGAGTGAGAAAATGTGGATTCGGATGAGAGAACGTCGGTGGAGATCAGGGTGCCTGGCAGGATCTACCTGCCCACCGTCCACTTCTCACTTTCAGCGCCTTCTGTTCTTTTTGTTCCCTGGATACGTTCTGCCGTTTTGGCTGGATTTAGATAAAACATGAGCTGCTTCCTGTCGACTTGCTCTTTGGTCGCCTCCGCTGAGAGATTTGGGTTCCCTCAGGCTCCCCAGCTGTTGAAGATTCCACGTCTGAAAAAAAACCCTCCAGTGATGCAATGATGTCGTGGTGCTCTGAAGTTCTTGACTTCACTTCCTGACTCGCCATGAATCCCTCCATCCGTTGGTCAGTGGCACGCTGCCCGCCGCCCGCCGCCTGCCGCCCCCCCCCCCCCCCCCCCCCCCCCACCCCCCCCCCCCCC
>CAAKHG010002549.1:2500-13690 GCA_901007715.1 Dactylopterus volitans
AAGCATCCTCAGGCAACAGTTGAGGGGTTTCAGATGTGATCAGATGGGAAATCTTCAGAAACAAAAAGCAAAACACAAGATGGAAAGAACTAGTCAGTTCTCTGAGATTTGAACCCCAAATCTGATTTTACTCTGCTTTCTCGTGAAGATGCAAAACCTATTCTGAGTCCTTCTGGATGAGGCCAGTGATTCGATATGCGGGACTGTTCTGGTGAGTAGCTGGTGCTTGCTCAACATGCTGTGAGTTGTTTTTTTTTTTTTTTCTTTTTACTAAATTTACCAACAAGCGTGTTCTAGGAATGAAGGACATGGAGGAAATCTGAGAGGGTCCAGAGCTGCTTTGACCCCAGTGCTGCCCCAGGTGCCAGTCTGAGGCCACAATATCCAAACACTCACTTTTACTGTTGCCAAACAAGGCCTAGAGCGCGCACACACACACTCACACAAACAGCTGACATTCACTTATTCCCTCGAAAATGATCCTGACCTTAACCAAGTCATATTGAGAAGTTAATGACAGCATCATCACATAGTGGACATCAGTGCAGTCTCATCTGCTTGTTTCCGTTGTGCTACTTTGCCTGAGGAGAGCACCGATTTGCCTATTTTTCTATTTTATAATCAAGTCTGCAGATCGCCTAGCACCACCGTCTCAAATGTGAGGCATATGAGGACAGCAACACAGCCTGTTACCTAAGGGGCACTTTTAACACTCGCCTCCCTCTCCTTGTGATATGTAGGAGGTTGTGTGTGCGCTCTGCAGTCGTAGAACGCTCAGCTGCTGAAGAGCAGATTTATCACAGTGCAGGACAACTTGAGGAGCGCGCTTAGTGTTTTTACATGCTGTCTTGGTTCAGATGTGTTTGGACATCGCAACAAATAGCTTTTGTATGTAAAATGTGCATAGTATTTTATCAGTATTTTGTAATCTAATTTTGATGAACACAAGACATGTACAGCACAAACACACGAGAATTGTAGAACATCTGTACATTTATACAATTAAAGGCATACAAAACTGTACATTGTGAAATGCAGCCAGTTCACAATGAATTTGTCTTTCTGCAGCAGCTTCAAATACCACCATCATCATCATAATGTATACATGGCAAAAAAAATCTTCTCTTCAAAGTGTTCCAGACCCCATCAGAGAAACGGCACCTTATCTGTCATACATGCAATAGATAAGAAGTGTTTTTTTTACAAAATATATTCAAAATATTTAACATTCGAAAAACATAAATGCAAAACAAAGCTCTACAAAAATCTATAAAAACGTTTGTTGCCAAAGATCGGCTACCATTGCACACAAATGATTGTGTCTACTCGTCAGGAAGCGTCTCATATTGTGAATGTTTGCATGAAAGTCTGCTGAACACTGGAATATTGCAATAATAACTTACACACAACTATGATCTCAAACACACATTAAGAAAAACAGACACAGCACCTCCATTTAGTAAATCTAGCGAGTTTTCAACAAGGAATTAAAATCATATTAAATTTTTTTTTTTCAACATTTGACTTTTTGACACCACAGTTAGTGCCATCAAAGCTACAGGCCAAATATGATGAAGAAATGAATGGAATGGCACAGAAATCACGGTAAATGTAAACAACAAGTCAAGTTTTCCTGAAAAATTCTGATATTTTTTCCTGTGCATTTGTTTACTAACTGTCAGGAAACGTAGGACATAATAGGCCATAAAAAGATATGTACAGTATTTAGCAGGCATGATTCCCCACTCTTTACCTGCCATTATACATCAGCATTTTCATAGATTGTGGCCAACAAGAGGAACGTGTCCATGTTAAAAGCCTAAATCTCATCCACCAAATCCTGTGCATCTGTGCATACAACAATACCCAGTGATCTTCCTTTGGCACTTGAAGGTCTGAATAATACCAGCATGATAGTCTATTAAGTTTTGAATGTCTTGCGCTGACAATCAGAACGTCTGAGTGTCCGTTGATTTGTTCACTTTGGTGACGAAAGCAGGGAAATCAGTCCCTCAGTCTCTTTGCTGCTCACTGTGCACACATGTCGCGCTCAGATATGTTTTCCAGTCAGGAAGAAGAGGGGCCGGTCCTCCTTGGCATTGGCAGTCTGGAATTCATCGCTGAGCCTGAACCTCCACTCCTCTTCCAGCTCCAGTCTGCCCACCGTCTGCCTCAAGGAGCTGCGATCTGCACTGATCACACACAGAGTCGCACCTACAGGCGCGAGGCAGAGGGACAAGGATTCAGATTATGCACAAATAATTCAAATGCCATTGTCAATGTAACCTTAAGGCTTCACAACTTTTGTTCTTCAAGAACTATTTGTCATTCCTAAAATGCAGCACTTTTTGGTAAACTGAACAATGCTGTTACATAAACTGGTATGAGTCTACAATGTGTTTTGTTTTGGGTTTTTTTTGTTACTTTCTTCTTGACTTTTGTACCTTTGAGGAAGGTGAACTTCTTGAGGAACCCCGGAGTCACAAAAGAGTCAGCAAAACAAAGGAGAAGGCCGCTGAACAACAGGCCTGAGGTGCTGATGTTCACTGAATGAGGTCTTGAACTCACAAAACACACGGTCACCTGTAGGATGGAGGCAGAGGAGTGTAATTATCCAATACAACCAACGAGTTTTAACATTTCATTAAAAATCGTTAAACCATTTGTGGGCGTGAGCCTTTACATCTATTTGTTTCATAGTCTACAAACAAAGGGGCTGTGACTCGGTGTGCGTCTGTTGTTTATTTTCATGTCCATATCAAGGTGTGTGTGTTTGAGTGTGCGTGAGTGTGTGTGTGTGTGTGCGCGCATGTGCGTGTGTGTGTATGTGTGTGTGTGTGTGTGCGCGTACCTCAGGTCCCAGGTTGAGGTAACAGTCCACAGACAGTACAGGGTGTGTGTAGTTCTTGGTGCTGAGTGGAAACAGCTTGTGGCTGGTGTGTTGGAGGTACTTTTCCAGGAGGAGCTGAGCTGGCGTCGCCAAGAAGAGGTGCTTGCTGTCTGGGGCGCAGATGTACTGCGAGGGCCCCACTGAGGTGGGAACATCTGACACCTGGGGAAATTCAACTTTTTTTTTTAATATCATAGAGCAAGTGAATACTGTACCTTCATTCAACACAATTTTGATAAAGTAGAAGACAATGGTAAATTAATGGACAATTGTTTGACAAAACCTATTCAGTTTCTAGATGATCATTTCTCAACCACAAATTTTCCACGAGTTGCTGAAAAGAGAGTCGATGGCATGATAGCTTAAAGGCTAAGAAAATGATTTTTAAAATATCCATAATGACAAAGGATACAGATAAGAGGATGAATGATCGGATATCTTCTAGCCTGTGGGGATGTTTGTGCTTCCAAATGTCTTAAAACCACTGAGCCACATGTCCAATTTCACATACAACCATAGTTGAGGCAAAATCTTAGCTTGCAGCACCATCTAGAGGGTTAGCAGGTGTGTTGCAGTATCAGTCAATCAATAGACGACATTGTCATTCACATAGATAATGCAAGATGAAATGGAATAAAATGAGGATGAAAAATTGTATTTAATTGATTTATGATAATGAAACAGTTGTATTCCTAATACAATGAAAACATCACCTCAACACAATGTATAATCTAATGATGCAAACTGCTCAAAGTCATTTCTGAGAAATATATCAGACACTTAGCAAATATTGTTTCAGGATACTTGAATATTCCATGCAGCTTAAAAAGAAGTATAGCTGACTCCTTCTGAGTCCTAAAATGTGCTTCTTTATTCTGCACCATTAGTAACAGTAGTTAAAAAAAAATGGTTGAATGTTTGTCTTCTACCTTTGTCTTGATAATAAACGTTCTGTATCCTCCTATGGCGATCTGCTTCTTCATGACACTGAAGTTATTGAAGCGGCAGAGCAGCAGTCCAGCACTGTGCAGTCGCAGGGTGAAGTCAATGTCGTGACAGGTAAAGCGATTCTGGTCATACTGGACGTTCTGACTCCGGTCAACGTTTAGAAGGAGGAAGTCATGAAGGTGACCTCTGGAGAACGGCTCCCTCTGTTTGTTGGCTGGATGCAAGAAAACAATTTTTTGTGGTGAAACTCTGCGTGGTCATTCTTGTCACTGCACTTTGTTTTCTTATGAATCGTTTCTGATATTTTATCCAGAGGCATTGCATTTATTATGCGTTACTTTGTGTACCATTTACAGAGACTGAAATGTTGATTCCTGACCTGCGAGTCCACGGCTGCTCCACTTCCTGATCCCACACAGGCCGTAGTGGGCGAGGTCTGGACATGCCTCCATGTGCTGTAAAACCTGCTTCAGTGACACGCCGTGCTCCACTGGACCACTGACAATAAGATCAGACAGTAGCAACATTAAATCAACTAACCCATTTCAAAGTGTCAAAACACGCAAGAGCTATTTCATCCTTCACCGTGTACGTAAGAGTCTGTATGTACTTGCGTGCGTCGAGGTCCACCGTGTTCCACATGACACACGAGTCATCAGCCAGGATGATGAAGGGCCAGACGTCACCCGCTGGGCCTCCTCCCTCCAACCGACGACTGCGCTCCAGCTCCAAGTTGTGATACGAAAGCTCTTTAATCAGGAAGTGAGCAGCACCTGCAAGAGAACCAGAATCATTCATTGGATATGGAAATTTCAGTAAATGTGATGTGACAATAAAAGTACAGTAGCATTGACGTACCTATTCCAGCTCCATTGAAGACGGTGGGCAGCACCAGCATGATGTGGTTGGGCCAGTACTTCTTATAGACAGCCATTTCATACTCTTTGACCACGAGAATGTGAAGATGTGAGGCTCCATCCATAGCATGGTACAGGTTAAAAAGACCATGCTCATGACGGCCGGTGGTCGGAGTGAAGATTGGACTCTTGATGCAGTCTGGGCTCTGAAGAGGTAGGAAATGAAAAATACATTCACCCTCACAACACAGCTGTAACTGCTCAAAACCTAAATCAAGTATATCCTGCACCTACAGCCCACACAATCTTGATAAGGTAGAAGATGATGGTTAAGTAACGATTGCAGCACCATCTAGAGGTGCAGCAAGTGTGCTGCTATTTTAATAAACATAAAAAGATAGCGTGGTAATTTTTAAAACAGGAAATTACAATAGAATAGAATAGCCTTTGATGTTTCCCAATATTGGTGTATCACAGAGAGGGAATAAAACAAATGATTAAATGTTTTTTTTATTTAGGTTTATTTGCTTTTGTAGATCAATTCCAAAGTTTGAACTAATTTAACATATGACCAGTTCTTTAGCTCTGCAAAAGGCACCGTGTACTTCACTCATTTTCTTCATTCTTCTCCTGATTGCATTGTTGCTAGACAAACATGTTGGTGCATTTACTGTCAGGGAATCATGACTGTAACCTTCACTAACTACAGTTTCCTCACTGTAGAGAGACTGCAACTGCCTCTTCACTTAATTTTCCTGTTTATTTGTCAAGCTCTGCATTAGCATCAGATAATGCTAGTCGTTGAGGTTTCACCAACGAAGCACTCACCCAATCAGAGGTGAGAGGCAGCCGCATGCTCTCCAGTTGGCCTCCGGGTTGGCTGAAGCTGAAGTAGTGCTCTTTAGACTTCGGGATGATGAAATACAGCTGGATCTCTTCCCCGAGCAGCAGATGAGTAAACGTGAAGGCATGCAGCGTTGACTCATACATCTGAATTGTAACCAAAGAAGACATTCAGTATCGTCTGTAATATTTTAATCTCAAAAGCAGTTTGAGTGTCATTGATCACGTGTGCGTTGCTGACCTGGTATCTCGGGTTGAAGCCCAAATACTGGTGACACTGTTCGCAGTGATGGTAGGTATTGTAGGCTGCGTATTTAGACAGTTTGATTCTGGTTGTCCGCCTCCGTAGGTAAACTTCTTCCTGGCGCACAGGGTTGGCTGTTGAAGACAACAGAGGCAAAGACAGGTTATACTTACGATTTATTGATGGATTTTCTTTGGGCTTTGAGAATTTAAGGTCCATGATATTAGAGTATATCTACTTTGGCTTCAAAAAGTACTCAGACTTTAGTTCAACTGTGTTGTTTTTTTAATTTCAAATGGGCAAATTTGCCTCTTTCCCAATATAATTAAACATGAAAAATATTTTTACAAAAAGAACTTTGAGTACTTTATTGGCACCCATTTGGCAGCACCTACAGCTGTGAGTCTTGTGGTTACATCCGTGTAAGCTTTGCACACCTCAATATGGGCAGTTTATCTTGTGCCTCCTGCTACATCTTATCTAATTCAAATTAGATGGGAACCATCTGCCATATGCCATTTTCAGGACTCTCCACAGATGTTCTATGGGCTTTATGTCTGGGCCACTCAAGGACAGTCAGAGACTTGTCCTGAAGTCACTTGGCTGCATGTGTCTGATTACTGTTGTGATTAGAAGTGAACCATACCCCTAGCATGCACTCTTGAGCAGTTTTTGTTCAAGGGCATTTTGGTACCTGCATTCATCCTTGCTTTATCAGACCAGTCTCCCTCTTCCTGCCAATGAGGCATCCACAGAGTATGATGCTGCCACCATATGCTTCGCCGCAAGGATGCTATTAGCCAGGTAATAAGCAGTACTCGATGTTCAAAACATCTAATGTTTGGAGTTCTGCAGTTTAAGTTTTGTCTCATCAGACCACATAATATTTTCCTTCATCCTCTCAAAGTCCGTTGGATCATTTTTATCTTTTAATGTATTTCCAATTTGTTGGCGGTTAAATGTACAAGATAGTAAATGGTGCAAATAGTGAAGGGGTCTGAATACTTTCTGAAACGTCAGTACCTGGTGCACGGTATTTGTGGTTGTGGATTGTGTGTGGACACACATTTACTTGCGTTTCTATGTTTGAGTGACTGTCCCTACCGTCAGAAGTAGGTTTATATCCAGGGCAATAGACTGTACTGATGTCATCATATTTGGGATCATGGATGGTATAGTCAAAGGGCATCGTCTTAATGATGTCTGGGTTTGGCCAAGTCGCATTGGGTGGGTTGCACTCCACCTCCTCCACCTGAGCATCTACATACACAAACACAGCCTTGACAATATTCTGCATTTGACAAGATCTTGAAAGTGGTGAAAACTTTGAAAAAACAGATAGATAGAAAAAACTGATAGAAAAAAGTTATGTATTTTAAAAGCCTTATTTGCACAAGTCACATGGTGAATCGGATAAAATGTGGTTTATATACTGACTGAAGTTAATCTCCTCTTCATTGTAGATATCCACCTCCATCAGCCTGATCAGCATCCGAGACAGAATACCAAGGAAGTGCAGGTATGCGCCTGTCTTGCCCACCTGACCAATGATATCAAAACATAAGAGAAATAATGTAAATGAATAGCATGAGCTGGAGCAAGAATTTCATTTAAAGAAGGAAATAATGACAGAATGTACCTGTGGCGGTCCACTGAGCAGCAGCCTGCGAGGGTGAAAGTTGTCACTCCGTCCTTCAGCACGATTGCTGCTGTCCATGTGGTAAGTGCGTGGGACCGTCCACTGGCGATAATACAGTGACTGTTCTGTACATGTCATCATCTTACTCAGCAAGGGCCTGCACAAAGAAAGGCATTGTTCATGGTTATACCTATCCTGATGGAACTTTGAGCATCATTATGAATACAGCAATAAATGTGATCATTCCTTTTTGTGAGATTGCAAGATCTCCCAGTACCTTCTAACCCAAATAGAACACTGCACTCCCAGAGTTCAGCTCTACTTGTGGTTCCTTGAGTTTGCAAAATGGGAGGCAGAGCTTTCAGCTATCAGGCGCCTCTTTTTTGGAACCATCTTTCTGTTTTGGGAGGCTGGCACCCTCTCTACATTTAAGAGTAGACCCTAAAACTGTGCAATCTTATCATCAGTGCTTGTCTTAAACCATTCCTGCTGCTACAGGCCGGGACTACAGGGTGGTTTCCCATGACGCAACAAGCTCTTTTTATCCATTCTCTATCGGTTTGTATTCATACTCTCGAATCCACTGATTACCATCTTCATAAGCTTATTATTATTATAACTGTTGTTGTTGTTGGATTTTTAAAAAAAGTATAAGTGCAGCAGTGCAGCCTATTACCAGAAGGACTGAAAAAGTCTAATCTAATCTACTGGTATTCATACGTGCAAAAATATGTCTTCTACCTGAAGCTGCTTGCCCAAGCGACAGACATATGTGGCAAGAATGAAGTACATCGTGGAAGTCCGCTGCCGTCACTGGCTGTGATAACGTCATACAGAGAACGGGGGAGGAGCACAGATGGTGGGCGACTCACTCCTCGTGCCCAGGAGCAGCTCAGGTGAGGTGAGGAGGCCCGGGGAGACAAAGAGCCAGAGGAGGTGGATTTAGAGTGCTGACGATGAGACTGGGGAGGGGCCAGCGGTTGAGGCTGAGGGTTGGATATTTGCATCTGGGATAGCGACTGTTGCTGGGAGAGTGCTTGAGAGTATCCTTGGGAATTTCCTTGAGGCAATGGCTGATTTTGACCCTGAACTTGTGGCTGTGGCTGGAACACGGCTTGGGTCTGATGGTGAAGTGAGGGTTGATTTGAAACCGGTTGAGCCGAGGGGTGAACTTGAGTTTGGTACTGTGAGGGAGACTGGATTGTGTCCGCCGTGCTTGTCTGGACATTGAGAGAGGCGTTAATTTGTGCAGGGAAGGGATCTAATGCCCCACTTTCTGGACGTGACTGGAGTGGCTGGTTGGATGGCAGAGGAGAGTCACCTGGAAATGAAGAGGACAGAAGACAGACTTGATATCTAATGACACAAGTACTGTATGTTCATGACTCCTGATTTAATAAATCAATTGATATCTCACTTAAAACGGAAAGTGTTACTTATTATTTCAAAACAGTTAATGGTCACAGTCTGCTGTTATCTCACCATTCTCCTGCCCCTCCTCCTCCTCATTGTCAGTGCTGCTGAGTTTTTCTCCATCACTCTCAAGCAGGTCACTTCCTGGCCCGGGGTTGTGTGGGGGTCGTGACTCTGACCTCACCAGGTAGGCAGCCAATCCTAGCTCTTGTTCAAGTGTGGTACGATGAAGGTATGAACAGCTTATCACTCGCAGGTCACAGTACTTGAGGGACCTGTGGTAACAGTTTATTAAGCGGTTAAAGATTTTTTTCGATTTTGCCTATCACTGACATTTTATGTTGAATTCTTTTGTTAATGCACAGTGAAGGGTAGTTAAAAAGCAAATGTTCAACTGAAGGTTTTAAGTCTTTGTGTGCTCACCTGGGTAGCGATTCTCCCAGTGGCTCAGCTCCTGAAAGGATCAGAATGCAGGGAAGCGCTTCAAGCTCCAGGTAGGTGCGAGGAACCCATTCAGCATCTTGGATTTTTAACCATATCTATGTCACATACACATGTGCACGCACACACACACACATCAAACATGAGGGTAAAATCGAAAGAAACGATAAATTACTTTTCAATTAGCTTATCTTTGCTATCTTTCATTTGATATGTGAATTTCCAGAAACTATCCCCCCCACCTTAATCTGGTCAGTAAAGCTCTGGCCAATATTCAGAGCCTGGTTGGGATTCCCCAGGATGATTTCAAACTTCTCCTCTAGACCCAGCTGCCTCCTCACTCGGGAAAGACGTCGATGGGCCCAAGCTGCCAAAGCCAAAGAGGGTATCCGCAGCAGGACCATGTGACCGTGGCGTGCAGGGCATTGCTGGGCAGCTGTGAGCAGTGATTGTACGATTTCCAGGGTCTCCACGGATGTGTGTTTGTGGAGATTGTGGGAGCCGCTGATTCTGCCAGATACAGCCATCAGAGCTACGCAGTAGTGATGGATAAGAACTGTAGTCCGGATCACAGCACTGTGCAGCTTAGGAAACCTGAGAGAAAGGGAGAGAGATTGCAACTGCCTTTGTATGCTTGCAAGTGATTTGAACTTTTTTTTTATTATGGTGCATTCGAGTAGATTAAGTGTGTATGTGTGGGCTACCTTTCTTCCAGGGCAGATGCCATGCTTTCAAAAGCAGAATCATAACGCATCAGAGGCAGGCTGCTTCCCGAACGGGTCGACTCCAAAAGCTCTGACACACCAAAGTACCGCGTTCTCTCATGATACAGATCCACATCCTGCACACAGACATAGTGTTATGGGTACACACAATATCTGCTGCTAGTGTTTGTTATAGTTAATAAGCACTGGATATCACATACAGACTTCAGTCTTACATTACTGAATGCTGAAGGCCAGTGGATCTCGTTGTAGGGGCTGATGCGGGTGAACTGTGTCTGCAGAGCGAAGGGAAAGGATGTGACATGGAGGATCAGGATGTTGGGAGCATCTCTGACCTGTCTGGAGTTCAACAGCTGGTCCACCAGACCCAGACCACTGTCTGAGCTACTGTAGGATGCACTGAGAAACAGAAAGAAACAGTTTGCTATGTTGATGAGGGTCAAACATAAAAAGTTAACACATCGGGAACTCATACCCTCTCATTCTTTTTTCTTCAATGTGTCTCTTTCACACACACACATGCACACACGCACGCACGCACAGACACACACCTGCTAATGTCCCAGTGAGCGTGGTCATGGACCAGGATGTAAAGTGTGTAGGAGTTGCTCTGTGCTTCCTGGATGAGGCTGTCGATTCGCGCCTGAGCACTCTGATCCATCTTGACCACGTAATGCTCAGCATCACACTGAGACACACTCTCTTGGTCTAAACCTCCAAGGTCCTGTAGAACACCTTAAATACAAGGTACAAAGATGCAAAGGTACAAGGTACAAGTCAGCATCCAACATGTGTTTATGGGACAACACAAACCACGTCTATTTTAATTGAGTTCATCTTGCCTTTAAAAAAACAGATAAAATCCATAAAAGCAGCTGCAGGTAGAAGACAGACATGTAACTGACCAGAGCTCCAGAGGTGGAGAACTGTCTGTTGAAATGTGACCTCAGAGGGTGGGACAAGGATGAGGAAGCTGATCCTGTCGAAGGAGCCAAGGTCAAGGTTCTGTGTGCTGGAGTCTGCTATGGCACAAACATGGGACAGCAGCTTTCTGGCTACTGCCAGCTGGATGGGCCGAACCTCCTGCCATGCCACAGAGTACTCTACACACACACACACACACACACACACACACACACACACACACACACACACACACACACACACACACACACACACACACACACACA
>CAAKHG010002550.1:0-14713 GCA_901007715.1 Dactylopterus volitans
CACATGGCGAGAGCAGAGTGTGTGTGTGTGTGTGTGTGTGTGTGTGTGTGTGTGTGTGTGTGCGCGCGTGTGTGCCCGAGCAGCAGCAGCTGGCAGCCTACGTGTCCTGGGTCAACTCTCAGCTGAAGAGGAAGCCCGGGCTGAGGCCCATCGCCGACCTCAGACGCGACCTGCAGGATGGGGTGGTGCTCACGCAGCTCATCGAGATTGTCGGTGGGTGCGCACATGAACGCCGCACGCCGGGGGGGGGGCATAACAGCTGGCCATCATGGCGACCGCAACAACAGAGAGCAGAAATTATGGGGTGGACACAGAGAAGAAGGAACCTATGGAAGTACCTGACAATGAACATACGTTTATATAGATGTCTATTATATGTCTAATGGTGCTTTTCCACTCCATGGCACTGGTTCTACTCTACTCTACTCACCTGGTACCACTTTTTAGTACCTGCTCTCCAAAAATGTCAGAACCGGCACTATGATGCACTAAAAGGCGACGTGAGACCGCCGCAGACCTCTGATTGGTGAGGGAGAATCGTTGCGTCATCACCGATACCGCACGCTTTTTTTCCTTTTTTTTTTTTTAAACAACCAAACTCGTGTAGCGGCTGCGGTTTTTGTTATTTCGACTTTCAAAAAAGGAGACCAGAAAGCAGGATTCCCAAACTTTATTTTTCGGCGTAGTGATCGGTCTCTTCTGATACAGAAATTGTGTCCCAGCTGTGAAAAATAAGCAACACACCGAGAAACAAGAACACCATTCTGTCGCTATCATCCGCTGTTCCTCTTCTTCTTCTTCTTCTTCTTCTTCTCTGTGCATTCCTGCGTCGCGTTGAAGATGGCGTCGCGGCGGTTTCGTGTGGCGTCTGTGTGATGACCAGTTACACTTCGAAGATGTTATCTCCTAATGACACAACCCGCAGAAAAGCACCAATACCAGAGTAGAGTCGAGTAGATGCCATGTGATGGAGAGGCACCGTTATACTGGAGGAAGAATAACGGAAAACAGTCAGCACCAGGAGGCGTTTATATTTTATATTTTTAATTTCTATGGTAATTTTTATGACGCCTTTTCACCGCAGGGTAACTCCCGCACCATTTGTGCAGTTCTGTTCTACATTTTTATAGTTTTTGAAATATTAAGCTTTTTTCATAAAAAAAAAAAAAAATCCCGTCGGAATGAGCGGAGAGAGCTAAAACTCCTTTAAAACGCACTCCCACTTTGAAAGTTAACTCCTTTGCCATAGTTTAACTGAAAAACTCCATTCAAACTTTAAAATGTCGACAAGACTTTGGGCGATAAACGATCCGCTTCTCTCAGGGATGTCGCTCTTAGTTTTTGAAATATCACGGTTTAAGTTTCAAGATTTTTTTTCCGGAGCGTTCCAGAGCTCATCATGGGTGTGCGTTGCGTGACCTCGAGGGGCGACATTAGGGCGGCAACAATTAATCGATTAATCGATGACTAATCGATTATTGAATTAATCGCCAACTATTTTGATAATCGACTAATCGTTTTGAGCTTTTTTTTAAAGTAGAAAAAGTCCAAATTCTCTGATTCCATCTTGTCAAATATGAATATTTGCTGGTTTCTCTAGTCTGTGACAGTAAAGTGAACATCCTCGGGTTGTGGACTGTTGGTTTATACAAAACAAGACATTTGAGGTCGTCTTTTTGGGATTTATAAACCAAAAGCCCAACACATTAATGGTTTTTAATTGACTTTTTGTATCAGTAGCAGCCAAATATCAGCAGCAAAGTTTATGTAAAATATGTAATTTTCAATGAAGTATCCATCTCGTCTCCTTGTTCTTCTCTTCCCTACAATGTAAATAAAATTTGTGCACTTTTTTCTAAATCCGATTAATCGATTTAATCGAAGAAATAATCGACAAATTAATCGATTATCAAAATAATCGTTAGTTGCAGCCCTAGGCGACATCACAGCTTGGAGTCTAGACGACGTTCCAGGTTCTCTCAGGATTTTCCGAACAACCCACCGCTACTGCCACAATTTTTTTATTTTTTTTTTACGTTTCGTGTGACACTTTTCGGTTATTAGGTAGGAAAATTTGGAAAATGTGATCATCTAAACCGAATGACTTGCAGATCTGGTTTCGGGACCCTCCGAGCGGAGAGATCCCTCGCTCGCTCCCATGTTGGATCGCGACCAAGATTTTTTTTTGCGAAGCTCCAAAAGTCCTAACTAGCTGGCATTTTCAAGTTTCTGGGCCGACGCAGACAAAAAAAAAAAAAAAGATCAGTGCGATCGTCACGGTCCCTTCCTTCTGAGCGTGTGTGGTTTTTCTTGGGGCGGTTCGCTTTCACAGGCGTTTCTATCTGCAGGAAATGCAGATTCTAGCTTCTCTACGTTCTGCGCGAAACAGCTTCTCTGGCCGTAATTAAACCCTGCAACCCGGGAACGGAAGCGGCGGAGCGCGACCAGATGTCAACTGCGATGCGATTGCTCGGAGGAGGTGGTGGTAATTCTTTTTTTTCTTTTTTTTTTCCCCCTCTCCCCTTCCATATGGCAGCCGGGGAGTTCCTTGAGGGTGTGCACGGCGCCCCTCAAAACAAAGAGGAGAGCAGGAAGAACGTGGAGCGAGTGCTGCAGTTCATTTCCTCCCGGCACATTCGCATGCCGCACATATCCGCCAGAGGTAAACCTCAAAAACATCTCTGCCGTCTCGCCGTCTTCCTCTTCCTCCTGCGAGCAGGTTTCCTTCACCCCGCTCTTTTTACGAGAAGCGACAGGTATTTCGCAGTGTACATGAGCAATGTCTCATTTTTTCCGAATCTTTATTTCATGCCAGATTCCAAAAGCCCCCTGGCCAATTCACTTATATGCACATTTTTATGTTGGATGCCATATCAGTTGTGACTCCTGCAAACTGTGTGTGTGTCTAATTAATCACTAGGAACCTCATGTCCTCCTCCGCAGACATCGTCGATGGCAACCTGAAATCCGTAATGAGGGTGATTCTGGCGCTGGCTGCCCACTTCAAGCCCTCGGCCAATCACAGGACAGCCTCCGGGAACGGGCGGAGCTCGGCGAGAGGCCCCCACGGCCACAACCCGCTCTCCGCCGTGGCGCTGGCGCAAGGCGCGGCCGCCGCGCTGGTGTCGGCGCGACTCGACGCCTCGCAGCCCGCCGGCGCCGCACGAGTGCACAGGTACGCCGGCTGCAAATACCATAAAATGTTGTAAAATGTGAATTGACACAACCCTCCTTTAAATGTGTGTCCTCATCGACCTCTAATGCGGCGAGCGCTCGTCGCGCGCACGCGCAGCCTTTGCTGGACGCGCAAAGAAAACGATCCAATATTTTCCTGAAACACGGCCTGGTCTCCTCATATTCACAACGACACCTTTCGCTGGTTCTTATTTATCGGCGCGTGTGTGTCTGGCATGTTTCAGTGGCTGGGGGGTGGACGGGGAAAAGCCCGTGTGTGTCCGCGCGCTGGTTAAGCAGTACGAGAGGGGGAATCCGGAGGAGCAGGACCAGCCAAGCAGGTAATTTGCTTTCCCATGTCTTTACATTCTTTTGAATAAAATTAGTTTCAGAGTCTTCTGTGCATGCTGAGTGGAGGCACGCGCAGGCGCAACGGATTCAGAATGATGTCACATCCTGAGCGGAAAGTTGGATGAGCTGCCTGCAGCACTCTGAATGCAGAATGCAAAATTAGAACCTTGTTCCCCAAACAGCAAGGCTGCCTCTCCTCTCCTGACTCATATCTATAATTTCAGAAAGCTTCTATTAAACGTGTGGTAGCACTGGCAGCTGCCTGCATATGTCAAAAAGGACATAAGGGGGCTACACTGTACGCTAACGTCGTGTGAATTCAAATAATACTGGGATTTATGAAGATTAAATAAATTACATAAGCATGTTGCTGTGAATAGTTAAGAGGAATAGATGACAAAATCAACTTTGCTGGCTTAGATTCATGACCGATTTTTCTGCGGTGTAGTGAACAAAAGACATGCGGTATAGTTATTTAACAACACTTATTATTTACACACTTCGGTACATTTTTTCCTGAATGTGAATTTCCACGTAAATCCTTTAGGTAAATTCCGTCCTCACGACGATCGTAACGGCGATGCTGTTGAGCTGTGATCCTCATATCCAGTCCATCTGATTTTCTTTTATTTTTTTTATTTTTTTTTAATGAATTAGGATCAGCTCATCTCAGTACAGTTCAACAGCACCATGAACTACAGCCTCCAAGATGACCATTGAAATAAATCCTCAACTCTCTCAAACAGATATTAATGCACAGTGTTTGTCAAGGTGTGCCTAATAAACTGGCGAGAGGGTGTTGATCGAACTGGGGATATTTATGATTGGGGGAAAACAAACGCTGCTTTGTCGCTATTTATAGCCCCGAATGTCGTTGATAATGTTCAGTTCGGTCTTGGTACAAACTTTTGCCGGCGGTAGATTTCATGAAACTGATCCTTTATCTCCACACTTGGGGGGGAGGCGGTAGACTAAATTCTGCAGTGTGTGTGCATGTGTGTGTGTGCGCGCGCGGGCGGGCATGCGTTCCGCTGCCTGATAAAGCATATGACTTTGGTTTTATTACTCTAAACTTGTGTGTGTGAGAGTTCATAGGCACCCAGGCGAAAAGAAAGAGTGGGTCTTTATCCTCTCCAGTCACACGTTCGGTTTGACGTTAATGTTGTGGTGCGCTGCTTTGACTTAGAGTCTGTGTGTGTGTGTGTGTGTGTGTGTGTGTGTGTGTGTGTGTGAGCAAGAGAAGCGACAGCAGAATATCCAGAATCAGGATGCAGTTTTGTTTGCAGCACCGGGCCATAACAACACAGACGCTGCCCTCACATATGTAGCGCAATTTTAAATTTAGATATGCTAAGTAGCGACTGGTGCTGCTGCTGCTGCTGCTGCTGCTGCTGCTGCTGCTGCTGCGGCGGCGGCGGTTGCCACGGCAACCCTTGGCCAGCTGAAGGCGCGGGGCGGGCTGAGCCGGAGCGGAGCAAGACGAGATTGTCATGAGTTTGCCGAGCGGCGGTCGGCTGGGACGCGGTCTCCCCTCGGAAATAACATGCACAGTTCAGAGCCGTAGCGCGCTATGGGGGGGACGCAGGTGAAATGGTAAGACCCGGCAGCGTGTGGCGTCGTGCGTGCGTGCGTGCGTGTGTGTGCCCGTGCAAGTGTGTCACAGTTTGGTCTTTTTTTTTTCTATTTTATCCCCTTGGCAAACTAGGATTTGAGAAAATGTGTCACCCCGCCCTCCTGTCATTTGTCTCCTGTCATTTAATACAAGTTAGGATTCCATCAGAAGAGGCGCAGAGTTGTTTAGTAATTTTTCATTTGCAGCCAACTCTCCATGACTACCACGATCACGGACGCTGGCGCGTACGCTACAGTGAGAGTGACAGATTTACCTTGTTTACTTTGATTTTCTTTTTACATTTTTATTTATTTAACCATATTTAGCAAAAACAAATTCCTGCAAGTGTTTTGTGATACTTTATGATATACAGTATTGCCAAAAAAATTGAGACGTCGGTACTGTGTAGTAGCAACATACACCAGTTAGCCACATTATTACAACCATTGCACGTTTACCATAGACTCTAATGCAAAACCCGCAAATTAAATTCTCCCTTCAGGAGGAGTTTTATGTTGAATCCATTGAGAGAGCTGTTGACATATCTTGAATGATGGTAACTGAGACTGTAATTTGTGATGCTGTTGAGCTTGACACAGTTAAACAGAGAGCTCTCCCTAATATTTTGTCACCTGAATGCATATGAATGGGATGACCAAAATATTAGGGAGAATTTTCAGCCGTATTATTATTATTAATTCCTCTTTGAGTTTAGTGTGTGTCGATGCCCTTTTACATTGTTTTCATGCGTACGCTCCCGTGCTCCGTTAGAATAAAAGGAATACTCAGTTGTTTGTTTGTTTTTCTCCTCAAGCCTCAGCTCAGTCAGTCCCATAACATCTCCAAGACCTCCACCCAGCAACCACTCTGAGAGACAACTCCAGGTTCACCAACTGCAGGATGACAGGGGTGAGCCGTGTACCGACACACACGCACACACACACCCCCACACAGAGGGGCAACTGGTTTGATTCACAGGTATCAGGATTTATGCGTGCGTAACTTGTTGTCGTCGTCTCATCGTGCCACGCTGCAGGAGAAACGGCTTTGGAGGATTCTCTTAACGAAACTTTGGAGAAGGAGGTGCAGGAGACGCGTAAAATGGTGTCGGCCTTACAGGTACGTGCACAGCCGAGTCCGAGTGTGATTCCCACATGTTTTTGTACGCGTGTATGTTTGTCATTTGTATTGAGAAGGTAATGATCGCGTTTTTAAGTCTGACGTTTTATGAACTCGGATATCGAGCTATGAAGTCCCATAGTTCTTTGCAGCAGAGGTTGGATGTAAGGCTGGAATGTAAACTGAAAAATACCGATACTGCCGGTATAGTTCACTGATTTGGCCAATTAATCTCATGTTCATATGTTTGGTGAAAGTTCTCAGCAGGCGCTTTTTTGATTTCTTTACACTAAACAAAACCAAGGAAAAACCGTGTCAAATCCCCCACAGAGGTCAAGGTTCACGTCCTGGCAGTGACGCTGCCGGCTGCCTCGGGCCCACGTGGCTGCATCGTGCCAAGTTTTATCACAAAGTTTTTCACGGCTGCCGCGATGCATCGTGATACCCGCTTGGAACAGGTCGAAACTCACTGGGAAGCACAAGCCGGCGTCACATGCTGTGCCATTGTGCGTTCCAGGCCCTGCTGCTGCACGGCTCTCTGCCCGAGGACGAGACGGATGCAGCTCTGGCTTTGGAACAAGACGACACCGAGCAGCAACTGGTAGCCGCGGCCGCTCCTACTTTTTCACCCACTTTAGAGTTGTTAAACCTTTCATATCACGTTCTCTGTCTGTAGCCCCTGTTTTGTTTTTGTTTTTTTTTAATCCCTCTCGTCCTTCCGCTGTTTCACCGGCTCTTTGTGTCTGACTCGGATCACGTTTCTTTTTCTTAACCGCGGGTTTATGTGTGTGTGTGTGTGTGCGCGCGCCTTAATGTGTGTATCAGAGGGTGACACGGGTATCGGCTTTCTGCGCTTTCTCAGCCCCATTGTGGTTCCCCCGCTCATCGCCTTCTTCCTCCCTTCGCAGGTCGTCACTCGCAGCCGTTTGGATCAGAGTATGGAGGAGGCTCGGGAGCTGAAGGTACTTGTTTGCTTTTCGGACAGCGTCCAGCATTTTTCCTCTTTGGTTAAGACAATTGACACCCGACCTCTCATGGTCGCCGGTAGAACAAAACGTTCCACGCTGTGATTCAGATTTAATCCGGCGTCCGTCCTTTCCTGTTTAGAGGGAACTGCTGCGCTGTAAGCAGGAGCTGAGAAACGTGCAGGGAGTCAAGGTGGGATGGCCGGATCTTATTCAGGATTTTATTGTTCTCTTATTGAGTTTAAGTATCACTGCCCGGCTGTTTTGTAGTGGTGTCGTACGTCCTCTGGGGTTCGGTGTTGACAAGGGCATTTGTGTATGTGCAAGGATGCCCAGCAGCAGAGGCTGTGCACCCAGGAGGCCTCCATACTTGACATGAAGCAGGAGCTTCTCAGAGCCGGCATGACCAAGGATGAACTCACCAGCCAGAAGGTACAGAACATATTAAAACTCAAATAAATCTCATGAAAGTAAAACCCCTCAGAACTCTGGGTTAGATATCGTCCGTCAGGAAAATATGTAATATGCAACGGTGTGGTTTTGCAGAACGAGCTACAGTGGAAGCTGGAGGAATGCACCAGACTCTGGGGAGAGAGCAAGGTGAGACGCGCAAACTCGTCTGAGGGAAATTAGCACATCCATCTCGTACATAGCAACTTTTAAAACAGAGTCTTTACTGAAGGAATAAAGAACCACCTCTGTCTTCCTTTAATGTGTCTGTGAAGAAGGAGTCGGGTCAAAAGGACAGACTGCTGCAGCAGCTTAAGCAAAAGCTTGAAGAAAGCCAAAGACAGCAGGTATGGCAGTTAAACGGGATTAAGGCGGCGGGTAATCGAGCTAGAATGGAATTATTCAGCCTCGTGTGGTTTGCCAAATCATGTAAAAGGAAAAAAAAAAGAAAAACCCTTCCCAACTGTCCCTGATCAATTTAAGATTTCCAGCAGTGGATTAAATGAACATGTGTGATGTCGCAGGTGTTAGAGAGTTACCACCCACCCACCGTATGCAGCTCAGCAGGGCTCTCCTCAGCCTCATACTGAGATGCAGCTATGATAAAAACACAAACAGGACTAAAGGGGGGATGAATATTCGACATTATGTGTTCTCTATGCACACACACCTGCATACGAATGCTGAAAGCGCATGTGAGGGGCCGGATTTTTGGGAAGTATTCCGGTATCTGTTCCTAGTTTGATTAGTATTGAGCAGTCGTGTTTTTTGTAAACGGGCTGTCATCGGCTGGAACGGTCTCGGAGCCCATCAGCTAATGTCTCATCAGCTATTTATCTCCATTCATATGCGTCGTGAAACAATCCGGACGCAGGCGCCGTCTCGCCACCTCATCTCCATTCCCAAACACCCGCTTGCACTGGAAAGCGTGAAATATGGCTTGTTGCCTCCCGAGGCTGTTTATTTCATAGCAGATGGGCGCCCAGGTTGCTAATGTTGCTCCGTCACTGGCGGATGTGCCAACCAAGCAGCTAGGAACTAACCAGCTTTAAGCGCTTACCGTCGCATTAACGAACCTCCTCTGAGGCTTGCTTTCACGCGAGTGTTTATGATCCATGTGCTCCGTGTCTGACTGCGTGTGTCTCTGGCAGAGTGAGCTGCAAAGAGAGCTGGCGCATAAAAACGACATGCTGGAGGAGCTGATGAGCAGAGACCCGCAGCAGGTGGTGCTATTCAGTTTTAGGTTCCACATTAAAAAAAAAAACGTTGGACTTTAGTTAATTCATGGGAAGACATTAAAAGTTACGCCTTTTATCTTCCAGATTCCCACTCGCACAGAAAACAATGGATACTGTTACCCCGGAGGTCAAGCTCCGCCTATGTCAAGTGTAAGCATTGTTTCTATTGGCCGCTCAGTCTGCAGGCCTGTTGCTGGCTTTGTAGTAGTCGAGTAGTCTCGCAAACTACTTCTACTTCAACAGTAGGCAATCAAAACAACAATCAAAAGCACGAGGCCCCGTCCTTAAATTTCAAGAACAACAAATCGAACGCTAAACATGGGCGGCATCAGCTGCCGCTTCCAAAAACGCGGCATTTGTTGGATGTAACGTGAGACGGGGCGCGGCTTTGTGAGTCCACGTTCCACCACGCGCCTGATGACGCACCGACCCGCGCTCTCTCTCTGTCAGCAGGCGGAGGAGGTCCAGCTCCTCAGAGACGCTCTCAGGAGCCTGAGGAACAACCTGAGAGACCACGACCCCCAGCACCACACGCTCGACACCCTGGAGCAGGGCATCGTGTCGCTCATGGACAGGCTGCACGTCCTGCATGCACACCGGGTACATACGCGAGCGCGGCCGCACACCTCGGCCCGGCCAAGCAGGACAACCACAGTCTGTCAGAATAACCGCAGGGTGTTTTTTTTTGTTTTTTGTTTTTTTTTTCCTGCGGATGAGCCTTCTTCAGAAAGAAATTTAGGAATGAAAGCAGTGATTCGGATCATTAGCGGCTGTGGCGAGATGGATTCTTATGGCAAAAGAAATCTTTTTTTTTTTTTTTTAAAGCCCAACATTGCAATGTAGATACAACCGTGCAATATATATATTGCTTTTGTATATTCTGTCTGAAACCTGTGCAGTTTAAATCACAATCAAGTACAGTATATTATCACTACCTCAATACTGTCCGCCTTATCACTATTATTATGACTATGGTACTTCGCTATTACTCCTTGTCCTCTTTTCTTATCTATTGACAGTCGCCTTATTGTCCACTTGCTGCTGCAACACTATAAAATTCCCCATTGTGGTACTAATGAAGGTGTATCTTATCTTCCCTTCTGATCACGCTCACCGTTCATTCAAATTCCGCAGGGAAGAGGAAAATCTCCGAGACGCAAAGGTCAGAACACGGAGTCGGAATCCTGGCCGAGCACGAGTAAGCGCCGCCGCTCCAGCGCACGTGTACGCATGCGCGCGGTGTTTTATGCTTCTACCAACTATGTTTCTGTTGTTTTGGGGTTTTTTTTCCCCAGAGGTTTGCCAATCCCACAGCAGCTCGGCTTCCTCCACCAAAATTCTTTATTTCACCGGAAAATCCCCAACACCCTCCATGATCACTATACCCAAGAGGTGAGTGGAGTGAGTGCGCTTGTGTGTTTTCTCTCAAATATTTATTAATTTCACAAATTTTTGTTTAAGTCATTATTTGGATTTTTTTTTATTCACCATCTGAAAGGACGTACACCAATCAGGGAGTTTTATGTTGAATTTTTATTGAATCTGATTGAGAGAGGTGTCGACATATTTTAATGGTTGTTTTTGGGGGCTGTAATATGTGATGCTGTCAAATTGTACCGGGTCATACTGAGAGGTGTCCCTAATATTTTGACACCCCAATGCATGTGAGTGGGATGACCAAAATATTAGGGACACCTCTCAGCACAGTGTCGACACCTCTCTTGGTGGAGTCATGCAGCAGCCAGGCAGTAATTCTCTTTAGTGAGGTAGGAAAGTCTAGAAATCATAAAAACTTGAATTCTGCTGTCTGGATCTTACAATTTAAGGTGGATAATTTAATTCAGTCAGGGGTGTATATATTAATGCATTGTGCAATGGTGTATAAATGCATTAGTCAAATAATATGTATTTTTAAATGTATGTTACAGCAGGTATCACAGATACATGATAAAATACAAAATATATGAAATGCAAAAAGAAGACCATATTAAAGGAGTGCCATGTGAGTGACGTCTCTTGTTGGTAAACGTCATCCAGGCTGGGTGAGGTGACTCTGAAGGACGTCAAGGCAGCTGTGGACCGAGAGGGAAACTACCGGTACCACTTCAAGGCTCTGGACCCCGAGTTTGGCACCGTGAAAGAGGAGGTAAGGGAATGCTGGTGAACAGGTCATTCATGAGCAGTCGTAAACCTATTCCAGTCTCCGGAGCTGTGGGTTAATAGCTACTGTAAATGTTAAGCTAAGTACTCCCAACATAAGTTGCTCACTTGCTGGCCCGTGAACAGAAAAACCAGCCTCACTGTACCAGATGGAGTCCAAATACCGTAACACTGAAATGCCGCTTGTTTGTGGAAAACCATATACTGTACATGCCAAAACTCAACCAAAGTAAATGATTTTGGGCGAGAGGAATGCTAGAACAATATAGACGGATAAGTGGGATAACATATACAAACGGATGACGCGTCCTGATGTCTGTGAGCAGGTATTCCGGGATGAAGCAGTCGTTCCTGGCTGGGAAGGAAAAATCGTGGCCTGGGTGGAGGAGGACCGTGGTGAGGAGAGGTAAATGCATCTGCGTATCTCTCTTTTCATTAACTCTCTTCCTCACGCCGCCTCATAAATAACTCATTTTCTTTCGTGTCTCAGACCATTGTAGGTTCAAGCGGAGGTGCCATGACAGGTTTCAGGGCTTCGCTCCTGGTTAGCGGGATTCCGCTTTGGGATTCAACTCCTTATTCGACAAATTATTACATAACAATTGCTGCAAGAGATTGGGGTGGATCAGCCGGTCAGGCACTGTAAATAAAACAACATTCCGACTTGACGCCGCCTTAAAAAGGAAAACGGTTTCCATCATGTGCTTAGTTTTGCCAGGCTGGTAACCGTAATAGCTGGAAACACTGTGTCGAGTAATTAGCCGTTTATGGAACTGTGCTAGTGTCGTTTCGTCCTTAGCCGAACACGGAGGTTTACACGGAGAACGGAAAAACGATTGCAAAGTCGCCTGTAAGCGCTCAGCGTCACTTTTGTACTGTATTCCGCGTCGCTTTTCTCTCATTGCGCAGCGACGCCGTCTTCAAAACCCGTCAGAAATTCGTTGCTGTCCGTCGTTAGAAACCCAGGTGCATTTGCATCCAGGTTGTGAATGTCCAGCGATTACACAGTATTATCTTACCATAGCAGTAAATAGGACAATAACTTTGATGAGTTAGAGAAAAAAAATACCACTTTTGTGATACTTTTATAATTTTTATGAGGACAGAGTCGCACAGCTGCACGCACGTCGATGGATGCGCCCAATCTGAACTGCTGTCACTTGTTAGAAATGATGCTGGGACTTTTGACGTCGATTTTAGGAAAAGCAAACGGAACAGCGCTGTTATTTTTGTTTACTCAATGGAATTGTTTTGTATATTTTTGTGTAAAATATTTTCACCATATCCTTTTAAATATTTGACGTTTATGACTTGTATTTGTTTAAAAGAAAGATTCTAATGACCCTGGAATGTTATTTTGTCGTTCTTCTGAGCGGCTCCTCGGGTGGACGTGGACCATTTACTTCCAGAATGAACAAACACACCAGTGTATCATCGGTAAATTAGAAAGAGGAGAAACTAGAATTAAAGTGTTCACCATTTCTGTGTGTGTCGAAGTTGGCGTATTGCATTATTTTATTTAGTTTGAGCAGTTGTTTTTTTTTTTCATAATGTAAAAGAAGAAGCTGTTAAGAGATCCCTAATATGAAAGGCTGGAATCCTTGTGATCGGCAAGATGAACTTTTCAAGTTTGAATATGCCCCCTAGTATAAACACAGGCTTTAAATTCAGAGCTGATGCACATGAATACACAATTAACAGTGTAGAAGAAGACGTTTATATTCCAACCTTGTACATTTTAAATGAGGAGTACTGTGGTAAAGGGGGGCCGCTGAATACTTTTGGCGGTCAGGGTGAGCGGATCCATCTCTTTTCACGTGTCTCTCTTCATTCTGGCATTGATTGAGCCGACGCTAAGGTCAGTTTCTGTTCCCATGGATACGTGTTCCAGTGAAGAGCCTGAATGTGCCTCCACGCAGGACTGAGCTCGCCGGACTGAAACCACGACTCGGTTACACGCTAGTTTACCTGGAAATCCGATCAAACTTGTAATTACAAGCGTATGTTATCAGGACTAATTGCTTGATGTGAGTAAGTTAACTGGTGCTAAACACTTAAATGCAGCTGATGGGAATATCATTCGTGTGCAAATATTCTGTAGGTAATTATTGGACAAATTAAAATGTGATGGTTTTTTTATGTTAAGGTTAAAATCAGCTTTCCTGAACGGAAGCAAAGAAGATTGTTTGAGGGCTGTTTGCATTTTATTAAATTATTTGCACTATTTTTTTTTTTAAAGCACACATTTTCATTTTGAAATAAAATGTATATCATTTTGTTACCTCCCTTTAAGAACTACCAAGTGTGTTGATTATTTAAAAGCATCGGTTTCGCTATCAATATAAGCAGTATTGATCTATTAAAACCTGATATATAACAGATAGAAACCACAGTTCGTGGCGTGACCCTCCGCCACCTGATTGGCAGGCTCGCTACAACGTGATTGGCTGTGAGCGCCACGGTCTTTTACTGCCACCGTGTGGCCGCGCGCGTAATTGCAGTAAAAACTGAGAAATGCAGAAGGCCATGTTCGACGAGTCGTTATTTCTACAAATGATTTATTTTTGTAATTCGATTTAATTTCACGGGGGGTTCAACGTGTGCTCGCTTCTGTGGCGTTCACGTCGCGCTCTGTGACTGGATTCTGAAACTGACGTCGTTTACGACACTTCTTGCGAGGCGACGGCAGGATAAGCAGGGGGAGCCGTAAAGCGTCGTGTTTTGGACAGGGGGAGGTCATTAGAAAGTGAGCAGCAAGTCCTCGGCCCGGCTCGCGAGGCACGGAGACTCCAGGTCCGAGCGTACCTCTGATGCCGCTGGAAGGCTGATCAATAATTAAACTGCGCGATAGTGTTCCCACAGCTGCGAGATGCTGCGTCTAATCCTGCGGCTCAGGCCGTCCGCCGGGCTCCCCCGTCCGCGTCCTCGTCCCCGTGCCCTCCCGGTGGGGCCTCCTGCATCCGCGCTCGGCTGCCGCTCCGCGCCCGGCTGCCTGAGGCGGCTTCACCTCGGAGCCGGGCCCAGGTCCGCAGTCGCCGGCCCCAGCCTCGGCCACAGAGGCGCTCTGCTCGGCTGCGGCCAGCCGACGGGAAGCCGCCAGAGCCCGCGCTTCTACAGCCTGCCGCCGCACCAGAAGGTAACAACCTTATCCGGCCGGTTGCTATAGCACCGGCGCCCACGGCTGCGGTTATTAGCTTGACCTCCCCGGCTAGCATGAGGTAGCACCGAGGCGGAGAGCACCGAGCGACGCCTTTTTTTTTCTTTTTTACGGTCGACTAGTGGCGCCGCGCGGTTGCGTGTCGGCGTTCTCGTCGCTGCCGCCGTGTCTCCCACACGGAAGCAGCAATTCAGAGGTTGCAGCCACCGCGTGAGACTGCTGGTACGCCCGCGCCGGGGGGCGTGGGGCCGCCTGGCGCTGTCACGTCCCCGGCAGGCAGGCAGGCAGTCGGCCGGGTGTCTTCCATCTACTCGCCGACTGAGTTCCGCATCTTTGATTGCGCTGTTGACGTAAACTTTACGTGATGTGCAACGTACAGTGAGGCGAGTGGCTCCCCAAAGCTGCAGTCTGATCGAGGTGTAGCTGCAGGATTCCCTCCTGTTTAGATGCCATGCTAGCTACATGCTAGCTTCATGCCATATTATGT
>CAAKHG010002554.1:6609-16775 GCA_901007715.1 Dactylopterus volitans
TGACTATTCGCACAGAAGGCCATTGCTTTCTCGCACAATCGTTTAAAACAAAAAAAAAATAAATAAATAAATAAAAATATCATAATACCCTGTTGAGTTGAGCATTCCTTCAGAAGCTACCTTAAACATATTTCTATGGAAATAATGTATGGCCTCTAAAATCAATAGCTACCGGTTGGTCTCCTGAGATTTTTCTCCATGAGCACTCTGCGTAAGGAGCCATCCATGGCCGACTCTTCAATGTGAGAGTGATCACCTATCACGCTCCAGTACATCATCCTGCAAACAAACAGACAAGCAGAAATACTGTTCCTTGACATCAGCATAGACGCGTGCATCTGTGGCTCTTTGCATACGCACGTATTCTGAGGAAACGGCATTGACGCAAGTTTGTGTCACAGTCGTCGGCGCAGGCTCCCGTGCGTCCTCCTGTCCTCGCCGCGCCGAAATGGTCGCTTTCGAATCCCATTCCGAACCTAATCACATCAACCACGGTGGCTAATGGAAATGTGGACAGCCCGGAGATACAAGCGCAATCAGGTGTCACCAAGTGACACTCCTCCTCTGCAATATTTAAAACTGATCCGCGGGCAAAAAGCACACACACAAATGTCCTTCCTTTTTTTTTTTTGCTGTTGTTGTCGTAAGTAACCGAACGAGCACCAGTAACTAGGTCTAATGGCCAAGGTTGCCCTTTCTTTGCTTTCACATGTTAGCCAGTGACAGGCGTTTTTGGGACAGGAGCTTGCTTTGTGTCGGCTGAAGTGGCCAAAATCAATACTTTTTATGCCGATATTGTAAAATGAGGTCATCGCCACACTCTTAAGCACCTCTCAGTGTTCACAGAGCTTTACAGCAGGTTTTACCGCGCCGCGTGACTTTATTCTCCTGGTTTCCGGTCACCAAGAGTTCCAGTGTGTTGTTGGTAGCGTTGTTAGCGTTCTTCTAAGCCAGATATTCTTCAGTTTTGCCAGTAATTACTTGTTGGACATTTAAGTGTTCAATAGTTCTGCTCAACCCTGCGGGGGCCCGATTGAGTCCTTTTGGCCACTTTGTAATTTTTAATAGTCAATGGTTTTGCCTCTCATTGCTAATGGCATGCGATTTTCCTGAAGTTAATGGTTTGGATCAAGGTTAAAAATTGCAATGTCACTTAACACCACAAGCTCACCTGTGACAACCTTTTCAATCTGAGCCTCTGGGTTGAAAATTGAATTATTTTTTCTTTTTTACATTTTTCGTGAAATTACATATTTAACCACTAGTTTGTCAGCAGAGTTGCAGTCCTACATCCTCTCTGTTTCTATTAGGGCAGTTACCCAGATCCCCGTAGAGACTGTGTCTCTCCCTTGACCACATAAGTCAATTACACCTAGAATAAACTGAAGCCAAATTATTCTTAAATACTTAGTGAAAATTCACACCATCACTGCCATTGTACAACAAAATAAATGCAGACTCTTAAACATTAGATCTCCGTCTCCTCAAGTTGTATTAGTAAACGATCCAATATCAGACCGTCAGACCGTCATATTGATCTGTTCCATTGTACTGAAACCTGGCTGTTATGACAAATACGCTAGCCTGAATGCATCCACTCGCCCCAGGCATACTAATTCTCATATTCTTCGAGACATCGGTCGAGGGGGTGGAGTTGCAGCCATCTTTAATTCAGGCCTATCGATCACCTCTAAACTTAATCATAACTCATTCCAAAGCCTGGTTCTTCGTCTTTCACGCCCAACATGGGAAGCTTCACAGCCAATTGTATTTGTTATAGTGTACAGACTTCCTGGCCTGTACTCTAAATTATATTTCAAATTGTCAGAGTTTTATCAGGTTTAGTCCTTAGTACCAATAAAATACCTGTGGTAGGTGATTCCAGTATCCATGTGGATGTGGATAATGATAGCCTTAAGCACTGCATTTATGTCGTTAATTGACTCACTTGGCTTCTCTTGGAGCGTGAACAAACCCGCTCGCTGTTTTAACCACGCTTGACCTTGCTCTGACTTTTGGCATCGAAACTGAACACTTGTTGGTCTTTCTTCGAACCATAATTTATTTCCCCTTGAATACCGATTACTGGACTACACCAGTAGACAAAAATGTCTTCGCTAGATGTTTATCTGATGGTGCTGTAGCTAAATTTATAGAAGTGATTCCATCGGCATTTGATTCCATGTTTCATCCGAATACAACAGAGGCGCCTTGTGCTCACTCTCAGATTGATCATCATGTTGATAGTCATGCAGGCTCATTGCAAATGACACTCGACTCCACTGTGCCGCGCAAAAAAGAAGATAGTAAAACAAAAGATTAGCTCTGTCGTTCAACTCTCAAACTCTCAAACCCAGAAATTAAAGCAAATATTGAGGAAACACGAAAGGATATGGCGTTCCACCAAACTGGAAGAAACTTACCTAGCATGGCAAAACAGCCTGGAAATAGGTAAGAAGGCCTTCTTTAATACCAGAGCCGTGTAGTACTCAACATTAATAAAGGAAAATAAAAACAAACCCCCAGGTTGCTTTACAGCACCTTGGCCAAATGACATTGAGTCATAACTGTATCAATGTATTTTTGTTGATCTCAGTATTAATGATTTCATAAATTTCTTTAATGATACAATTGTAACTAATAGAGACAAATTTTATTACCGGCTGCCCTCAACGGGCACTGATTTACCCTCAAACATGGGAGCCTTAGAGTCAAATGCAAAACCTGATATATACCTAAGATTGTTTTTCTCCAATTGACCTTTCCGACACTACCGTTTCTTCATCTAAACCATCAACATGTGTCTTAGAACACGTCCCAACAGGGCTGCTTGAGGAAGTCTTATCCTTAATAAGTACTTCTTTATAAGATTTGATCAATCTGTCTTTATTAACAGACCACAGTCATTTAAACTAGCTGTAATTAAACATCTTCTTCAGAAGCCTCCCCTGGATTGAGGTGTTTTAGCCAACTACGTGGACTCCTAACCACCTCTTTCTTTCTAAAATCCATGAGAAAGCAGTTGCCAGTCAGCTACGTGACTTTCGACACAACAATAGTTAATTTCAGGATTTTCATTCAGGTTTTAGTATGCATCATAGCACAGAGACAGCACTGGTGAAAGTTACTAATGACCTCCTCACTGCATCAGTACTTGCTTTATTAGGCCTTAGTGCTGCATTTGATACCATCGACCATCATAACCCCAATAAAGAGACGAGAACATTTAATTGGCATTGAGGGAACTTAATTAAGCTGGTCTAAGTCCTATTTATCAGATCGATTTCAGTTTGTGCTTGTTGATGATGAAACCATGTGTGCAAAAGAGTTCTGCAAAGTTCTGTGCTTGGACCAATATTATTCACTTTATATATTCGTCACTCCATACATTTTTATCGTTGTGCGGATGACACCCAATTATACTTGTCAATGGGGCCGGATAAAACTAATCAGCTAACTGGACTTCAGGCATGTCTTCAGGACATAAATATCTGGATGTACGGCGATTTTTTGTTTCTAAACTCAGACAGAACCGATGTTATTGTTCTTGGCCCAAAATACCTTAGAAACACACTGTCAGTGACATAGCGCCTCCATCCAGGGTACTATTACAAATTTCAAAAAGTGCCTTTTTTCACCTACGTAATATGGCAAAAAATGGGCACACCCTGTCTCAAAAAAGATGCAGAAAAATGAGTCCATGCATTTGTCACCTTCAGGATGGATTACTGCAAGGCCCTATTATCAGGTTGCCCCAACCTTTCTCTAAAGACTCTCCAATTGGTCCAGAATGCTGGACTTGTTCTAACAAGAACCAGGAGAAGAGCTCATAATTCTCCAATATTACCCTCTGTAATGGCTGCCTATAAAATCCAGAATAGAACCTAAAATCCTTCTCCTTACCTTTAAAGCCCTTAATGGAACTGCGCCATCATATCTTGAGGAGCTAATAGTACCTTATTTCCCCACTAGAATACAAGAATGCAGACTTACTTGCGGCTCCGAGAGTTTCCAAAAGTAGAAAAAAGTAGAATTAAGGGCAGAACCTACAGCTATCGGGCTCTTTGCAAAGGTTTGCAGATGCTCCTCTCTCTTCCAGCGCTGGTCAGAGGGGCAGACACCTTCTCGACATTTAAGAGTAGGCTTAAAACCTTCCTTTGGCTCAGGCTTGCTTTAGACCAGCCCGTAGGTACGCTGCTATAGGTCTGGACTGCCGGGGGACCATGATGCACTGAGGTCCCTTCTAGTTCTCGCTTTCCTTTCCGATCCTCTTCCTCCCCATCCATTCCTGCATGTTACTAACTTAATTTCTTCCGGGGAGTTGGTTTCTTGTCTTGCAGAGATGGAGACCATCATGGCCATCAGGGACCTCCACCACTGTTATTATCAGGATATTCCTGTAGTTGCTGTTGTTGTGCATTTCTTAAATCCCCCTCCCTCCCTCTGCTCTCTCTTTCTCTGTCTCTTTTTCTTTCTGTCTCTCTCTCTCGCTCTCTCTGTCAACCAACCAGTCAAGGCTGATGGCCGCCCACCTTGAGCCGTGTTCTGCTCAAGGTTCCTGCCTGTTAAAGGGGAGTTTTTCCTTGCCGCCGTCGCCAAGTGCTCACGGGGGAACTGTTGGGTCTCTTTAAATTGAAGAGTTTGGTCTTGACCTGCTCTATTTGAAAAGTGTCATGAGATAACTATGGTCAGGATTCGGCGCCATATTAATAAAACTGAGTTGGGAAAAAAAAACAAAAAAAAAAAAACAGAATTTAACTGATGCATTAGGGCCGCTTCTTTAAAAAAAAAACAAAAAAAAACCCCACCAATGCAAGCGACCTGCTCAGCATCATGAATGTCACAGTGGTAGATATAGCGAGCTGTATATTGCACTCGAGGAGAAGAGCAAAGTTGTTATCTGCCTATGCAATCTTTCTAAAAGTCCCACAGATGTTTATGGGTGCACAGGGCACAACTTACCCTCGGGCCGGATTGACAGCGATGGCGTAAGGTTCCCCGGCAATATCAGTGATCAAGCGGGTGCAATTCGGCCCCTTGAGTTGGCCCACGTTTATGGAGTATCGCAATTTAGTCCAGTGGGCTGTGTAATAGCTGAACCAGTGCATCCGTGAGTGATCAGTCCAGTAAATGTTGCCTGTGATCCAGTCAGCAGAAATGTCTCTGGGCCGGCGGAAGTCGGAACACTGCAACCAATAAAAGCCACGGTCAAGTGTTCTGTTCGGTTCCTCGCGCACGCATTGACATAAATGTGGGGATAAAACAGCCGGCGAGGCGACATTTGGTAAAGCGCATTCAGTGCTACCGCGCAAGTTACATGCAAATTAATTCTTATCTTCAATTAACAGGCGACAACAACGCGTTCACACTCGGCTTTTATGTTAATCATAAAGGCTGTGTGTGTTTATTTTTCCGCCCACATCCTGTGAACCAGCAAATATGCTACACAAAACACGCAAGAACAAAAAAACACAAACAGTCAGTTCCACGGTTTGGACATACTTACAATGTTTCTGATATTTGTTTTAGTTTGACTTCTTTCCAGGGTTTCTTTGTAGAAAATCCCACCCGGGTTAAACTGGGTAGCCCAGATAAACTTCTGGTGGTAAAACAAAGCATCCATCCCAATGATGCGAGCGTTGTCCTCAATGTGAGTGAGCAGTTTGTGTCCGTTGCTCCGGTTAAATGGATGCACAAAACTTCGGATTTCCGTGTCATTAGCGATGTAGAGCACCCGGTCTTCCGGTCCTGCTCGTCATATTTTGTGAAAAATATGCGGGGAAAAAAAAAAAAGAGAGAGAAAAAAACACAAGAAAATCGGTGGGATTCCATTTTTGTCCATTGGACAGTTTAGGTGGAGCTTATGCAAAAACAGCTTGACATTGGGGTCATATCAGTACTTTCGCAGTTATGCAGAACGCACGGGCACATTTTAAATAACCACCATACCTTTTGCTATGCAGTTGCCATCGACTTCCTTATAATTTCTATCACATGTGCACTTGTAAGATCCTTTGGTGTTGGTGCAATAATGAGGACAAGCATCAAACTGCAGACATTCGTTGGTTTCTGGGGAAAAAAAAAAAACAACGACATGAGAGCAACAGGTTGTTTTCTTTGACCATTGCATTTATCAATTTACAGAATTTAATCACAAAACTTTTTAGGGAAAAAGGAAAGTGTCTCGTAATAGACCCGGTTACATAACTCGATACTCTTTTCCGATTAGTCGGCAGCCAATGCGTGCGTTAAAAGTGTGCAGCGCGCACGTAGCTCGGGCTGAAGTTTGAGCACGGTAAATTAATCTGCAACCCACCAGTAACCATAGCAACATCAATAAGCACAGCTGTCAAAGCTTCTGCATCAGTTGGGCCGAGTTATTGACTTCACAAACAAGCGAGGAGAAAGAAGAGAAGGAAGAGTGCCAGTGAAAAATGGCAACTTGTGCCTGAAGAACTAAAACGATAGAGGAGGAGAGGGATGAAGTGAACGCCTTCATTTCGGGTTTAATTTCAACACGAGTTACAAGCATGGAGCCATTACCTTCTCTTGCCTCGCCCCGCTGGAATTTACTGTGTAATGCACCAGCGTGGATGTGAAGGGGAGGAGAATTACTCCTCGCCATGACAACGCGACGCTCTTGCTTTTCACGTTTGAGCGTAAAACTTTCACCACAAATTTGTGAACGCTTTTATCTCATAATGTTGGCAAATGGCCAGCGGGACAATCAATGCTTAGGTGTCCGTTAAATGGTTTTAAGGCACTTTGCAGAGGCCACCTTTGCCCCCGCGTTTGTGAATCAAAAGCATTTAATGCGCGGCGAGTAGTTGATCATCCCTCACATAAGACACAAGCCCTTAACGGGAGGCATTTCAATGAGATGCTGCAACTTGTTTCGAGACTGCATCTTGTGTCAAGAACGTACGATAGAGGTTACAAGATGTTACTTTTTACGTATAAAACAGCTTTCCGGAAGCTAAAAGCATGCGTGGGTCTTGGACATTTCTCACGTGACACGTTTTACGGACCACACCTGCAGGTCCGGTGTCGTCTCTATTTGCAAACGATGTCATTCTGATCAACACCATGTTTCTTTTTAAATTAGAACATAAGATATTACGCTTGGTAAAGATTTTGAGTTATAATCCACATGGATTTTATATGGAAATAACAAGAAAATGCCTCAGGGCAAGCGTGTGGGTAGGGAAATTTGAAAACCATCCTCATTGCTGGGCATTTACTTGTCTCCTGGCCTCACTTGTTTCCGAGCATTTTCAGTCACGTTTTCTAAGCAATTAAAAGTGTATTGCTGAAATTCCAATTCACCACTATTCATACATGTTACGCATTTTTTTTTTATTTTTTTTTTTTTATCACTTTCGTTGAGGCTTATCCCGTTTGCTAGGAGAAAAAAAAAAGCTCTACCACTGCTCCACTGTATCGCACATGTGCATGCAAGACACCCAACACGTGGCGAGAAGATGCAGTATTTGCTTTGGGATTTTCTGCTGTGGAAAAGGGGACGAAAACTAATCACACGCTTACCGTCACATTGGCCATTCTTCTGGTTCCTCTTGAAGCCGGGCTTGCACTGGCACACGGCATGAGCGTTCGTCTGGTTGCAGATCGCGTCCTCGCCGCACGGGTTTGTTTTCTTCCCGCATACATCACCGCTGGAAACTACAAATGAAAACAGGACTTTGATTGGACTTCAGTCCTGCGCGTCTCCGGCACCTGCTGCGCTTCGCCTTTTGATGTGCGAAAGGGGAGAGGACATCGGCCTCTTTCATATGGTCCACCACGCAACTCAAACACCGGCATGCATACGTATTAGCATAAATAACAAAACAGCACATCTTAGAGGAGGGGATAGCTGAGCATCGCCATAGCATCGCGGGGGCCGCGCGCCGCGTTTCATCTCTCCGGAAAAGCCGTCTTTGATCTGCTTCCTTGAGTCAAGCGCAGCTGCACTCACAGGACTTGCAGTCTTGCTCATCCGAGCCGCCGTCGCCGCAGTCGTTGAAGAGGTCGCACTGCAGCTGGACGGGGACGCAGCGGCGGTTGCTGCAGGAGAACTCGGTCTTCCCGCAAGGCCGGGGTCTTCCGGACGCCGCCTCTGCTTTAGTGCACACAGCATCAGTGCAAATGTCAAAAAAAAAAAAAAATAATAATAATAATACAGGAAAATACTGGAATACTGCACATATGCCGCTTTCAGTTTGAAACTCAAATCTAAGCAGACATGTATTAATGGTTTAGCATCAATTATCTTGTCATTTTTCCTTCCCTGCCTTTTAAATGAGGTGACACTTTTCTTTTTCTATTACAATGACCCAGATTTCATTTCACCCAAGCAAAAAAAAAAAAAAAAAAAAAGTAATCGAAATCACTTCATCTTAACTTGTCATTATCGTCATCACCGTCATCATCATCCCTCTGTTTGTGCGATCACGTAAACAGCTATTACGGAATTAATCGCGGCGCTTTCGCTTCATCGGGCCAATTAACTACGCGGCTGTCGTCGTTGCTGACAAAATAATCGCTAAGCAACAAGGAATGAGAAAGACACGACAGCGAGACTGAGCGCAAGGGAGTGCGGTAAGGAGAGGGACATTTTGTGATAGTGAGGAGGAAGGTGGGAACGATGGGATTAAGGGGATGGATGGAGGTAAGAGGCGTACAATGGAGGGAGGTAATGGAGTGAAGTAAGAGATTGATGGTTGCATCAATGGGATCAGAGCGGAAGATAAAGGGAGGACAGAGAGAATGAAAGAGTGAAATATGAATGAAGTCATTTGTCCCATCCTTTCTGGCCTGATCTGTGTTATCATTCACAGCAGGCTGTGGGAACATGTCAGGACACTTTACTAAAAGAGCTGGCAGCTGTTGCGCCTCCAGGCATATCGGAGGAAAGACAAAAAGACACGTTTTCATCGCAACGCATAAAAACAAAAACACCCTGCAATGCAGTTTTTACGAGGCGCGCCGTAAATTCCCGCGCGGCCGCACGGCTCTCCACATGCCAGTCAGCAGAAACATGAATTATAGGGGAAAAAATGGGGACGTTAAATCCAAAATCTGAAGATAAAAATCTAATTGTTGACACTTCTCAATCTGTGCTGTACCGCACGCAAGCGTTTGCCTGTGAAATGCTGTTATATATCAAGAATAAGAATGTATCTGCAATATGTATCAAACCAGCCGGTGTTTATCTCGCTATAAATGACACAACATATAGCAATAAAATTTGTTTTTCTTTTTCTGAATAAATTAGTCTCACCAGGCATCTAAAGCCATTTGACTCCCCAGACAATTCTTTAGACATCGAAAAATACCCTCTTGACTAATCGTTTTTTCCTGAAATTACTTTCCAATAAAAATGTCGAATCAGACTGCTTCCAAGGCAAGTGAAAAGAACTTTTTTTTTTTTTGGCTTTATTAAAATAAATTGAATGGATTCTTCCTTGACCCGTGCTCCACCCTTCCAACAAGTTTTGGGAAGATTGGCCAGGTAACTTTTGCGTAATCCTGCTGGCAGACAGACAAATCAGCAGTGACGGTTGAAAACATGACCTTGCAGGCGGAGGCAATTATCTCCTTGAAAATCCCTAAAACGACCTCCTCTCAATCGGCCTCATCCAGATGAGAATGTCCACAATATACAAATAGTTTCTTTTCAGAGCTCTAACAGCGCGATACACTGCGTCTCCACCTCACTATTGAGTTCAGTGGCAGTTTTTGTGTACCGTTTCATTGCCTCCGTATTCGTGATGGAGTTGATCACATTTGGCACCCAAGCCGCAGTAATGTCAGAATGGCCGGCGGTTCACGGTCCACAGACAAGCCGGATTTCCGGAGGGTCTGTAAGCGCACTCTTTGGCCCGGGCCATGTCAAGTGGACGCGTGGAATCGCTATTTTGTTGTGCTATGTCATTTCCTGGAAGGGCCCTTAAGGAACCCAGGTCAAAATGGAAGACGGAACGAAGCAGCGTCTGCACAAGCGCGCGAGGAGGAGGGGGGCCCGGCTAATCCAAGCAGACATCTGCACATTGCTCAATAAAATGACTGCATGTTTATCCACTTATTCATGTGCCACGTTTTGCTTGCCGCAGCTTTAATGTCAGATCGGCAGTGACGCGTCCCCCCCCCCCCCCCCCCCCCCCCCC
>CAAKHG010002554.1:16795-47053 GCA_901007715.1 Dactylopterus volitans
AGATCGGCAGTGACGCGTCCCCCCCCCCCCCGCTCACCACACTCCTCTTCATCCGAGTTGTCAGCGCAGTCATCCACTTTGTTGCAGACTTGGTCTGTGCGCAGACACACATGATTATTTCTGCAGCGGAATGGCCTTGTAGGAGGGCAGGCAAGTTTGGCTGGAGATGAAAGGACACAATAAGCTAATGGATATGTCTTTCAAAACAGAAACACCAAACCCTCCCCCCACCAAAACAAAAAAAAAAAAAAAAAAGAGAGAGAGCATGAGAGACAATGAGCCAATTTCTCTCGAGAAAAACTAGTAGCTTCTGAAATATAAATCAACTGCCTTCAAAGGAAGGCAAACTGAGCGACAACTCAACCCACCGCACATCTCCGCGTCCTCATCCGAATTATCTCCGCAGTCGTCCTTGCCGTCGCACACCCATGTGTGGAGTTTGCACAGGGTGTTGTTGCAGATGAATTCATCAGCCCGGCAGAAGAAGGCACCTGCAAAAAAATTACATGAACACAGTGGGTAATAATCTTCTACCCCCACTTCCCCCATGAATGGCGGGAGTGTGCAGTGTATGAAGGTGTAATGAAGGTCGTAAAAGGTGAGAAATGTAATTGCAAAAATGAATCCCGAGTGCCCTGCATAATTCTGCCTCCGGAGAGCAAAATTGCAAATAAAATTGTCATACTTGAAATCCCCGCCTAGGTGATAAATATGCTTTTCGCCTCGCAGTCCAGCCTGAACCTCTTTCCCCCCCGACCCCCGCCGGCAGATGTGACAGACGACCGGTGTCGACAGCGATACGTTTTTTTTGACCTCGGAGGTCCCTGAGAGGGCGTCACCCTCGCACCCACCCTGGCTGCAGCCCTCCTCGTCGCTGTGGTCCATGCAGTCCAGCACGCCGTCACAGCGCCAGCGCCGCGGGATGCAGTGGGCCCGGTTCAGACAGAGGAACTCGTCTTCTCTGCACTCCTTCACGCAGCCGATCTGTCATCACACAGAGAGCGTAAATCTCCATCGCACGTCCCCTCCGGGGCGGCAGGCGCGCCGCCATTATGTTTGCGTCCGCGCCGAGTGATTCATGCATTAGCTTGCTCGGCGACTGGACAGGCGCTCGGCGACGCCGCGACGGTGCCCTACTTAAAATGTGCTATTTATGGGAGGAGTAGAAAAACAAACAAAAACACACACACACACACATACACAAAACAAACAGACAAAGAAAATGGTGCAGATGCGGGATGGTGAATAACGCGCGAGCGTGCTGACCTCATCGGAGCCGTCCAGACAGTTGTCATGTCCATCACAGCGCAGGCTGGCGGACACACACCCTCCACTGGCACACACATACTCGTTCACCGAGCATGAGGGGGCGACTGGGGATGGACACAGCGCACCACTTAAAATCACGTCTGCACTTTCTCACTTGAGAATCACTCAGGTGAGACCTTTTTCATTTTTTTTTTTTTTTTTTTATGAAGGAGTGTTTTATAAATGTATCTCGCTCGAGCAATGGTTGTTGAAGAAATATATTTAAAAACATTCATGAGGTGGTTTTTTGCATTTTTCGAAAAAGAGCCGCAGTGCCTAATAGGAGACGGAGAAACCTTTTGTGAATAAGCTGACTGAATAAATATGACTAATATGATAGAGATAACGCCATGTAAGGTGCGACTCGGCAAAGAAACATCGCCATGTATCGAGAGCTGCAAAACTAATTGTTATACATGAAGGACGGACGAATAAAAAGCCTTGGATGTCATTGTGTTGTGCAAAAAAAAATTCTGCTTTGTTGTATTTAAAGTTTCAAAAAGCAAGAAAAACAAACAAAAAAAGATGGATAAATGTCGTACGGAAGTGTACAACTGAGTATATGCACTGCATGCAGGTTATTTCACATTTAAAGATGTCATTTTTGAACAGCGGGAAGTATCTTGGTGAATCTAAAGCGACGTCATATGAGCGGAGAACATAAGACTGCGCTTCGAGGGGGAAAAGCTAAAGCCGTGCGCTCATCTTCTGCTGCTCTTCCCCGTTTTCGGTCGACAAAAGTGGGCGCAAACACGCACAAATTTGAAATTCATTTCACAGATCATTCCAAATTTGTTTAAAATTTGTAAGCCAGGTGGGCAGAGGCCGGACTTAGGACGTGTTCAGTGAGCATGGACATGTGCGGAGGCAGATTTCAAGGCCTCCTTTCGTTCTTTTCACCACGCCCGATTGGTCTTATGTGGTACAGCCGCTGTAAATATACATGCACGTGATGGCGCCTCTTCCTCCTTATTTATGAGTTTGACATTTATTAGGCTATGACGTTATGAAGGACAGCACTGTAATTTTGCCCAAAATTCATTTCCTCTCTCCGCTGTCGGCATTTACTAGAAAAACCTTTTTGGGAAGCTGAAGCATCACGCTAAGAAAAAAAAAAAAAAAAAATCCTCTCAACACCACTAATGGAGTCGAGGAAATATTCCTGAGAACACAACGTGAAGAAACAGGCAGGGTCTGACGCACAAAGCACTTTGTGACAGTCTTTTACAATCGTAGTTCCGTGTTGTACCTGTTCTCTGGCAGTTCTTCTCGTCTTCGCCCATCTTGCAATCCTCTTGGCCGTCGCACAGCCACTTCTGTGAGATGCAGAGGTTGTTGTGACACCGAAACTGGTCATCCGCACAGTGCGCCTCGCAGCCTTTCTGTGAGCCAATGCAGTGCAAAAAAAAAAAATAAATAAAAAAAAAAAAAAATCATGTGAATATATGGAGGACCTCCGAAAAAAAAAACAAAAGCAGAAACAGCAGCAAAGTTCAGTGTTCAAAATCTTTAGACCGGGAATCGTGAAAGGATTCAAATTGCTTCTGAATGGAGGTTCAGAGGTCGCAAAGGAATTGTAATTTTTTTCGCTGTATAAAAGTATGAGAATGCTGGAGAGGTTTGCTCTTTTTCTCCAAGAATAAGACTGACAGTGAACCTTTCCTACCCAACGTATACACTGAAAAAAGTGAATGCTCGAATACGCGTCTATATTCTATACTGACTGGATGGTAAAATATGACGTTTGAGATTTTGTTTGCAAAGTGAAATTCGGTTTGTTCCGCCCCTTAAAGTGGATCACTCGTAATGGTGCAAACAAGCTAGCGTTGGTCCGGGGTGGAGTCAAGTGTGGCTCCTTCAAAGGAGAGCTCACCGCAACGAGGGAGCGGCTTGTGTGGAAAATCGGGGGCCAGCTAGCAAGCAGCATTAAAACAATAAAATCTACTGTAGTGGAGGAACTACATTCAGCTGCTGCCGCTTGACTGCAGGTCGAAAACGTATATTCAAAGATGCAACAGGGCAATAACCACAGTGGACAGCAACACTTAATAATCACTTATCAAGGTGACTGAGTGGCGAGACGCTTTCCCTGAAACGGTTTAACTGAGTCGACCCAGAAATCTGGCACTGGGGAGCGATATGATAAAGGGTTAATGAGGGTTGCACTGCTCTGCATGGGGAGGAATTACATATGAAATTTGCTGTGCAAACATTGAACAGGGCAATAAATTAACAAGAGTAATGGATCCTAATAACTAGCCCTTTGTCCCTGAATTATGCATTGCAAGGCATCATTATCACTGATTGGGCCTTTCTTTTTTCCTTTTCTTTTTTTTTTTTTTTTTGGTAAAAATATACCATGCATTTAAGTCAATTTCTCAACATATTATGAGAGCATAATTTACAAATGCTATTACAGGCTTTAAATAGGATACCTCAGCATATTTATGGTCAAGACAAAAGGCCTTTATTTTTGCTGAGACGCACAGCGGCATTCGGATTTCCAAAAGCAAATTAATGTGGAGTATTTCCCGCACTAATGGACTTGAAGGTACAACAACTCATCACACTGATATTTTGTCTGTGGCATTGTTTTATAATGTAGCGACCATGACTAAGAGATTTGGACTGAGACAATGAAATATGCCCAGAATGGGATTATTTTCTTCTGAAGTGGCAAGATACCCGTCCAATTTAATTTCTCCTGCCAGCTTGGATATGTATTCTCAACTTGTGCCGCGAGCTCAGACACGAGCGGACATTTCCAGGAGTGCAATTTGGCTGGCGTTCACGTCCTTTGTATTGCCTTTGCAAAATTACATTTTGTGCACACTGACCTGTAATTTGCATATACGCCAGGTCTGACCCTCTAATTGAATTATACATCAGTTAGCAAACAGTCATGTGAGGAGAGGAGTTGGCACGATTGGGCACGGAGAAAAGGCAACAAATCAGGGAGACGAGACCTAGAAAAACAATTCAAATGAGCTCGTCTCTGCTGAGGTGCGAAGGATTTCATTCTTAATTCAGTGTCAGCGCCTCACTAACGGCGCCACAGTGGGTTCCACCTTCCGCTCTGATTTATGGGTAAGCGGTAGAGAGCTCTCAAACACTGGCCTCATCTGAGTTATCCAGGCAGTCATAGTCCCCATCACAGCGGAACCGGGAGGAGATGCAGTCGCCGTTAGCGCAGGCAAAGTCCTTGTGGGTGCAGGTGACTGGCTCTGAGACAAGGGAAACACAAAGGGTACAAAAGCGAGCCAAACAGATTCATTTCCAAGCATTAGACACGACAAAGAGACGTCCTCGGATACAATTATCGGCCAAATGCTCTGTGTTTACCGTCGCACGCTTTGGGGGAATTGAAAAAAAAAACAAAAAAACCCAACAACAACACAAGTTTATATAATTAGAGTCATTTTGTATTTGAAGTCGCAAAAGAAGAAGAAAAAAAAGAGGGCTGATCAGAATGTAAATGCATTCATTGCCGCTTTCGCAGCGAGCGCGGGGCATCGTATCCTCCGGGGCCAAAAATCGTGTAACCGCCATTTAGTGCAAGTGTGTCCCCGAGGACGATATTAGGAGGCAGCGGCATCAGATCTACTGTCTGGGCCCTCCCCTCATTATCATGGACTGAGAGCCAACTCAATCGCGTGTGTTATGAGTGGTGCTGCAACTCCCTGCAACTCCAACTGGTCTGCAGGCTCTAGACTGTTTGCGGGCCCAACCTTTCCCTTGCCACGTGGCCCCTCGGTGTCAGCGCCTCATGAATATGAGCGTCTGTTAAAATAAATCACGTTTGTGACGCACACTCAGCAAAAAAAAAAAAAAAAAAAAAAAAGCTTAAACCACGCTTCACGCATCACACTTGTGATGTACGGGGCAATCAGCTCCGCTCACACACAAATATGGCAAGCATATGGAACGGTGCAAAGTAAATATATATATATATATTCTCTTCTTCTTACAATAATGATGAACATCAAAACAAAAGGGCACGTGTGAGGCAATTTGCAGAGATATCGAGAGCTCAAGTGCCTCGCAATGTTCTGGAGGAGTCGACTTGAAAGAGAGTTGGGCCTAACTGACTTTACGGTGGAAAATGTTACCCGTCTGGTGTGTGTGTGTGTGTGTGTGTGTGTGTGTGTGTGTGGGGAGAGGTGATAGAGTAGTTCTGGTGGTGGTGGGAGGAGGAGTCAGGTCCCCTTTCCCCGCCTAAGTGCCTGCAGAGCATCAGCTGCTCGTACAGAAACGAACAAAGAGCGCTGACAGAAAGCGAGGGAGTCAGGTACTCACTGCAGTTCTGCTCATCTGAGTTGTCTCCACAGTCATTCTGGCTGTCACACCTCCAGTGGTCGGGGATGCAGTTGTTATTCTCACAGCGGAATTCATGAGGTCCGCAGGTCTTTTCATCTTTTTCATCGGGAGCAAACAAACACAAAGATGAAAATGGCTTCAAAGAGCATGAATATTAATGGTTTGCTAGCTATCATATTTTCTGGGTGTAATCATCGTTTCCTCAGGGTTTCCCTCAGCAAGTCTGACACCGAGTTCAAAACGCAGTGTGCACACCAGAGGCTAGCACACCGTAAGATGAAATACCTGACTGTGCTACCGATCATCCTCAAAAGATTTCGTGACATGGAGTTGCCAACTTTCTTCAAAAAGACATCCGAGAAGATGTAGAACACAACAAATGTAAAAGAGTCTGGCTTTGTTATTATCCAAACCCGAGTCCCGAGTACTCCCTCTTACTCCTGCGCCATCAGCGGACACGACGGTGGGAGCGTTGATACTTTAAAAGCCGTATCTTTCGGACTGTCACAGCAGCTTAAGCTGCCGCTGTGGATGTTAGCTCGCCATTTATTTGTGTGGGAAGCATTGTTCAAAATAAAAAAATAAAAAAAAGAGCTTCATTCGTATTAAGATGACATGTTGAAGTCTGATCGGGACAGTTCACAGTAAAGTCTGCGCCTGTCATGGCAGTGGCTCGCACAAAATCTTTAAACGTTAAAAATGCTGAGATATGAAAACAAAACAAACAAACAAAAAACAACAACACTTAAACGCATGGATTAAGTCCAAGGTTTATTTTCATTAAAATTTAATTAATGAGCCATAGTTTTATTTGCAAACATATGAAAACTGTGTGCACATTCATCAAACAAGCCAAAATCAAATTAGACGCTAAACATTAAAAAATAGGGTGTTAAAACAAGTCCAACTGCGCATTAGAACACAGTCTATTGATGCTGCTCGAAAGGACTGTGCGCGCGCGCGCGTGTGTGTGTGTGTGTGCGTGCGTGCGTGCGTGCGTGCGTGCGTGCGCGTGCGTGCGTCAACACTGGGTTGGAGTTGCTGAGAGGAAAATCCTAAGCAGCCCCATGTATTTCAACCTCAAATTACCAGACGACAGATTCTGATGTTAAAAATAAATAAATAAATAACGGAAAAGAGTTAGAAATTCTTCACCACCACCACCAGCTCCCAACTCCACCCACAAAAAAAAAGAGAAAAAAAAAAGAAGAAGAACAGATGCTTTGATATTCTCTCCAGCCATATCTCCTCAGAACAGCTTTTCAAAGTGTCACTGAATGCTCGGCTTTAAAACATCATTTGGGTGCAGACATCATCAGGGATAATGGCCAAGGTAACACTGTTATCAGTTAGGGAAGGGATGCGTCAAAAGAGGAGGGTGGCAGATTCTGATTGGATCTCGTTCCAGCATGACAGCAGGAGGAGAGAATCAAGAGGGAACGCTGAGATTAGCAGCAGAGGACACAAGGCAAAGCACTTCATTAGGAGGCAGATCAGTCGCTTATTGCATATAAAAGAGGTGAAAGAAGAAGAAAAAAATGCTGCATCTTGCTGGTAAGTTAGAGCTCATTACGGCGCTAACAAGCCCAACTTTCTCAGTCTGGTGAATTAAACACTGAGAATTAAAAAAAAAAACAAAAAAAACCAACCAAACAGCTAGAAAGCGGCGTTATTGCTTGTGCGCTTTCGTAGCTTGAGCACTTTTTGGGTGATGGATTATCAGGCGACAGTGCAGATGATGCAGTTTACAGAGCTAACGCCGACGTCACTGAACTGCGGAAAAGTGCAAAACTCAATTACTCAAATGTTATACTCGCTTTGCTTTCAAGTCAGGTGACTTTAAATGAATCGCGAAACCTTCATGTGAACCTTACTCAGAACAATTAAAGACCGATAACCACGAGGAGCACGAACTAAGGCCCTTGGCACATATGCTCTAAGTACACCAATCAGCCATAACATTACGACCACTGCGTGTTTACCATCGAATATATCACAACAAGCTAGGAGTTTTATGTTTGTCCGTTTGTTTGTATGTACGTTTATGTTTTTATCGAATCTTTTTGAGAGAGGTGTTGACATATTTAAATGCTTGTTATTAGGACTGTAATTTGCGATGCTGCTGAACTGCACTGGGTCACACTGAGAGGTGTCCCTAATATTTTGCCACCCTAATGCACATGAGTGGGATGACCAAAATATTAGAATAAAATGTCAACACCTTTCTGATAAAGATTCAATAAAAAAAAAAAATCAATAATGCCGCAGGGTATTATCAGGTAAACATGAAATGGAGCAAATATTATAAATCGGGTCAATTTCTATTTTGTAATGTTGTGATATTTGCTATATCATGGTACTTCCTTCATGTATCTTTATGTTTATACTGAAATGGAGCAACTGTGACCATATAATTTCCAGGATTAATAAAGTATTTCTGATTCTGATTTCGATATAATGGCTGATCGGTGCATATTCAAAAAGCGACATAATGAAAATGTATGTAGCTCATGCAGGCCCAGTGATGTGTAATTTCCATGTGGATGATCTGGCCATCGACAAGGTTAAGTTCGGTGGCGAGAGACAAAACAACAATGACGACGTACGAGAACGATGCCGCAACAGGTCACGTGATGAATCGACTTCCTCATTCCCGATGCCGTGATTGAAGCCTGAGCCGCATGTCTGCTCGGCTGTGATGGCGTCGCGGCTCACGAGCTGCTTGTCTGGGAGCGATACCGGCTCGGGCCGGGTGAGGGTTCCTGAGCTGCCCCTGCCCCGGCTGGTCCGGGGCAGGGTTGCTTACTGGGCTGCACCTCCTGCCAGTGGATTTAGCGGCTCTCATTCGTTTTTCATTGCATCAAAGCCGAGGCCTCGCCGCCATTTTCCAAAGCAGTGATAGTCATGTAAAAGCTACCTTTCTGATATGTCTTAACAGTGGATGCTGTTTGTGAGTTCAGTCAAATTCTTCTTTTTTTTTTTTTTTTTTATTATAGATGCATCTCCCCCAAAACACTGACGTGACAGAGGAAAAGCTTGACTGCAAACTTGAAGGAGTGTATTTCATTTATATGGGCTATATGTGATCTGAACGGTGGCAGGCCGGCTGTGTTCGTCCATGATAAGATTTACAAAAGGGCCCCTTCTTCAGCCATTTAAAGCGGCGGCTCATTAAACCGGCGCTGGGCAGGTTGACTAACCTCAGCCGAGAGACAACAGTGAGGAAAAGCAACACACACACACACACACGCATACGCTTGATGAGCAGCCAAATATTTGCCACAAATTAATTTACTGTCACAGAGTTCTGACTCCATAGCCAACCAGCAGTGTTATTAAGTTGCGATTTCCATTTGTGTGCCCGTTTGTTTGTCTTGTGTGAGGCTTTTGTCGGGTAATTTCCACAGCCAATCCATTTGCGCAAATCATCTCCAAATCCTGACGGTACTTGGGGGCGCTTTTTTCACTCCACGGGCGGGAACGGCCATGAATTCTCAAGTCTTCCAGTCAGTCCTGTGATTTATGATCGGGCACTTTCTGCTGCTACAGGCTTGTTAAACATGAAGCCATCACGTCTCAGGAGGTTTTCGCAGCAGCTCGGTTCAAAGTGTAAAATATGCCTGAACAATTAGAAAATGCGTGCTTAACAGCCTATTTATCATTTATTCAAAGCTTTACTTTTGCCTGCAACATCAAATCAGGAACTTCAAGAAAATGGTACATTTTCAAAAGGGAAATTGCGATCTTTCCTCAGGTTTTTGAATCCGGTATTGGTGCTTCAGTCTCACACGTGGTAACTCAGCATTTCATTATTTTGTTAAGCTTTAGAAACAGATTCAGATACAAACGGGATTGAGATATATAGCAGAGATGTGACGCACGCTCGCAGCTCGCGTCGCCGTTCAAGATAAATCGCAAAGAGGACTGGAGTTGGTTGAGCAGCTTATTTATAATGTGGAAAAATATCTTACTGAGCTTTGAATTCGCTGTGAAGTTGTTTTGATTGATTCTGGCTCCCGTACGAGGCATATCAAACAAATATGATCATAGTGGGTTGCGCAAAATTCTTTCTAACGAAAAGAGGAAAAATATCCCCAAGTTTGTTTTAGCTGGGGAGACTTGATAATTAAATATCCAGAAAACTTTAATTATACCGCACAGTCCTCGCAGACTATCAAGACGGCTGTCCTTCATGGTGTTCTTTCTTAGCACAATCAGATAGGCAGCAAGAACAAGGTCTGAGTGAGACCAGAGCGAAGCCAAGTGTAAAATTAATTCAGATCAAATCAGATTCCTCCTCACTCTAACTGAAAAATAAATGGAGTGGCACGATTTATGGTTAAGTGGATTCTCACAACTCACCGCAATTAGCCTCGTCCGACCCATCCGCGCAGTCGGGGTCCTCATCGCACACCCACAGCTTGGAGATGCAGTGCATGGAGGCCTTACACTGGAACTGGTCTGGGGAGCATGTGCTCTCGGCTGCAGAGACACACGGGCGGGAGCGAAGGAGGTAACACGGACCAGGATTTATCTGAATTCCTGGGTAGTCAGAATCTGTTCTGCGAGGTGCCGATGATTACTCAAAAGCATCTCTTTGACATATTGCACCTTGAGGGTTTAGCAGTCGCCAGGCCCGCAGTCGTTGCCCGTCTCTAAAACCTGGCATTGTTTCGGCGGCGCCGCGTTCATTATGAAATCGCAGTCAAAACCACATCCAATCATGCTCCGAGTACAAGAAGGGCTGAAGCAATTAGCTTCACTTTAATTAAACCTCTCTTTTTTTCCCCCCCTCGTACCCCCGCTCCTCCCACCCCCCCACTTCAACCCCTCTTGCAATCACATGCAAGACAAACACAGCAATATGAAAGACTTGAATGGAGCCTGATATTGTGATGAGTTACACGTGGCCGAGAAAGTGCGTTATCTTCGGAGCGATTCGCGATCTAATCTATTTTCACAGAGAGCGGCCCGGACAAGGGTTGTCTCTGGAATACCTAATTAAGCCTACGTACTGTTAATGGCGTCATACAGTCTGCTGAAACACAGAAATAAATTAGCCATGCCAAATATGGAAATTAAGGTGATTTATCTTCATCCACGGTGCTATCTCTTAAAAACAATCAATCACAAATAGACGAGATAAGTGTTGTTGACACAAATTGATCAAATTTGGCACGAAGCCACGCGCCTTCCCGTCTAAAGGCTCAATATAGCTGATTTTAAGACAATAATGCAGCGTCTTACGGCAGTCTGTCTCATCCTCTCCATCCCCACAGTCATCCTGACCATTGCAGCGTAAGTTCAGAGGGATGCATTTCTGTTTCCTGGTGCACTTGAACTGACCTGACAGGCAGATGTACGTTTCTGGAAGAGAAGACAGGGGAAGCCAGTGGGAGGTTGAATCAATAAGAGTCACTCCAAACAAAGTAAACCCTGCTGATTCAAGCCACAGGACAGACAGTTTATTAATGGTAAGAGGACGGCGTCATCGTACTGTGGCAAAACAGGGAAGCTGAGAAAAGTAAACCTGTACATTCGAGATGCCTTAACAAGCTAATTCCGGTCACTTATATCTGCAATCTTGTTCTTCTGGTGACACGGGTTGTGGGTAGAAGCCAGAGCTGCTGCCCCTTCTTATTAGGATGCCTCCTACTGAACATGCTGAGGGGGCCTATATGGTTCATCTGACCTGGGTAATGGCTGGAGGGTGATGCTGGGAAGAGGGATGACTGTGTTATTTCACGGTGTCTGATGCCAACACGAGCCGTTTCTGCGCAAGTGTCAAACATCAGATGGATGGACATTTGTTTCAAATATCCTTAATTAAAACCGGCAGAGTCATAATCATCCCAGTGCACGTTTGTGCCAGATATAATTAAATTGCGCTCATGAGATATTGCAGAATTGGGCAAAACTGAGGTCACAGTGACCTTGCCCTTTGACTGCCAAAATTAAAAATAAGTTGTTCCTTGCGGTCACGTGCACTTTTCTGCCGAAGGTAAAGAAACACCCCCCAGGCGTCCATCGCATTCACTGGGATGGGATGTACAGATCCAAAACCAAAGTGTCCAGCCGTGGCGCCTGACAACGAGGCATCAAAATACATGAGATCACACTGGTTTACTGATCCTGAAAGTCAGACAAATGTCAAGGAAACGCAAACTCAGAGCAGCAATTCCCATCAAACCATTGAAAATCTTGCTGCATCCTTACCACAGTTAGCCTCATCTGAGTTGTCACCACAGTCGTTCTCTCCATCACATATGAAGGGAGGAAGAGCACAAAGGCCAGTGCCACACTGAAAACGCCCAGGCTGACATTTGAATTCCGCTATTGGAAAGAAGATCATGATATCTCAGGGGTCTTGTTGTAAGTCAGAGAATACATATTTTGGAATTGAAAGTAACCAAGCAACAGAGGCAAATACTGTACAGCAGCTGGTCAATTCCAGCTTAATCTGAATATCCGTCAAAGCTCACCAACATCTGAATATTAGACTTTATACTGGAAAGATGAAAACGGAATAATATGATACTCACGGCAGTCCGCCGGTTCATCTGATCCGTCCCCGCAGTCATCGACTGTGTCACATTTCCACCAGAACGGGATGCATTCATCTGTCCCACAGCGAAACTATAATACCACAGAGAAATATAACCCCGGCACGGAAAATAAAAAATAAAAATAATAAAATAAAAAACAGAATTCAAAGTCAGCACGAATACTTGACTCTCCATTTTAGCTGCAACATTGTTCAAAGCAAAAGTCAAAATCAATACACAACCATTTCTGAGGCGCTACAGTACATGTCAGAGGAGGCGAGCAAAGTAGAGCAATTTGCCTTTAGGGAAGAATACTGATCAGAACAGAAAATCAACAGCACAGTCGAAGCAGATTGAGAAGTAGGAGGGAAGATAAATTGAACTGACCTGACTGGAGGTGCAGTTGGAGAGGCAGGTCTTATTGTCGGCAGCCAAGTAAAAATTACTGGGACAGGCACATTTGTGTTCCCCGCCGGGAGATAAGAGACACAGGTGGCTGCATCCTCCATTTGCAATCTGACACTGGTGCTTGGGTACTGTAAGGACGAACGGCGAAGCATGACCGAGAGTCTGAACTGCGTGCACACGCTGCATTTTCCTCTTAAGACTACCAAATAACCACTACTCATCACGGGGAGGACAGAAGGAGCACGAGTGCCAGATGGACTTCGTACCCTCAGGCTGGCGCAGGGAGTGGTAGACCTTGATGGATTTGATGGCTTGCCAGGAATTGAGGAGCTCCATCCCTTGAGCTCCAGACGTCTTGTGAACGCGCCGCAGCGATTTGGATTTCCCATCCGTCCAGTAGATGAAGTCCTCAAACAAAGTCAGGGCCATTACCCCTTGGATGTGATCGTAGGACACTGGGGAGGAGCAAATAGCCTTGGTGAGTTTCATTTGAAGGACATTTTTTTTATTTATTTACCTACATCCAGGGCAAAAAACAAGCAAGAATATCACTCAAACAGAAAGGGAAGCGTTTTGATGACGCAAACACAGCATGGGCCTACCGAAGCGAACAAGATCATTTCATTAATCACTGACTAGATGCCGATACCACAGGAAAAAGAGGCACCGACCATCACAGTGAATAAAGTTTACTGTTTCCACTCAGGGATAATAGCATGACAAATAGTATTGTGCTCTGTCGTGCTGATGCATGTAAAGGCGCTCGTCGCTTTCATCGGTTTGAATTGAGTGGGGCATCTCGTATACGTCCCAGCTGTGACCCCGTTTGAACGGTGTGCAGACTCGGTCTGGCCGGTGCACTCCAGGCCCTATGCTGGCGTGGCAACGACGTGCAGTCATCGTTAATCATCTCCGTCCCTTGAGACGCCTGACCAATCAGGGTCGAGTCTTGTCACGCGGTGCAACGCCGCTTCCTAGCAGTTCCGACAACAAAGTAGCGGTGGTCCGTCATGCTCAGGCCTTCATTCAAGGAGAAACGCGGTCATGGAGAATCCATTCTCCTGTATGAGTGCTCTTAATTGACATCAAATTAAAAAAAATAATAATATGAACACAACTACTGTAACTCTTATGTACAACACAGTTTCTGGCATTTATTTCCACATTAGTGATTTCTCCTTCTGCCTTTTGCTAGCTCATTGCCAGGAAAATGTTGAGAACAAACTATTTTTTTTTTCTTCATTTTTTTTGACAATCTCCTCCCCGAGGAACATAGCATCAAATGGTCTCCCTGTCACTGTGCTTGACTGATACTTGCCTGTAATTTGGTGCCCCCTGCTATAAGCCTCGGGCCCCCCATGGGTTTTTGTTCTTGCATCAACATTGCAGAGGAGGCTTCAGCAGCCTGAGTTCGCTAGACTAGAGCCCCCCCCCTCCCATCTTCTACAAGTACACGACAGTGCAAGCCAATATAAATCACAGAAATGTGCACCATTCCATTGGCAAACGCTACTCGGGGTAAAACAATGCAATGCCAAATGGGATTGGTTGATTCTACCCTCTGAATCTGTCTTGAGTATCGAGTAACAAGCTTATGCGCCTCCAGCAAATTTGGGGCACGGAAGTAATTCACACGCAATCTGTCGATGGGAAAAAAAAATTGTATGGATGCCGTGACAAATACATTTCTATCACCACGCCGGATAGCTTTTCATAGGGAAAAAAGGGCTACCGGGTCCAGATGATTTTACGTCTGAGCTTGTCTGACTCAGCAAGTGGGAAGCCGACTGCAACTGAGTCACTCAGCTCGTCTCGAGGCCGTTAATTTATTGGGTGCGCTGAAATGTCTGATCATGTGGAGGACAAGAAGCCTCTGTGTAGTTTACTGGCATCAGACTGATTTTCAGTATATTTTTGAGCTTGTATTTTCTTAAGTCCAATGCTGTATTATAATTTTTTATGGCTTATGTATTTTTAATGCCTGATGTTTTTATCTTCATTATTTTATGTTCTTCTGCACTTGACTTTATTGAACCTTTATTGGAGTTGAGCCGCTCCTGCTGGATGAGCCGTGCTATGGAAGCTAAAATGAGGCTTCAGCGGCTGGAATTAGCGAGATTTTGCCCCACATCTTTGCAGCCCACCCGGAGATAGCATAGGAGCCATTGTAGAGAATCCAAATCATTACAGTATCCAACAGCCATTTTCAGGATCATTATGAGCATGTGTTGACCTACAGAAAATTACCAAAGGGTTTTTTAAAAAAAATCATGTAATAATAATAAAAATATTGGACTTATATAGCACTTTTCTAGATACTTTACAGTAAACAACTACAGCAAAGTAAACATTACAAAAAATGAAATCATCGCGAATCCACATGGTCTCACCTTTGCGTCTTTGCGTGCCATCCATGTTGGCAAACAGGATGTGGTTGTCGTCTGCCCAGTAGAGCCTCTTGGTGGTGTAATCAATCGTGAGAGCGGTGGGACTGTAGATCTCGGTGTCAATGATGACCCTTTGCCCTCGGCCATCCATGCCGATCCGCCCAACGTGAGGGGTTTCACAGCAGTCTACCCAGAATACGTACCTAGTCATGAGTACAGCATAGTTCAGAGAGCTGTATGCTACAGTGGCGATGATGATAGGAATGAAAATGAATAGGCACCCGATGAAATTCTTCAAATGAGAGCATCTCAACACCTGCTTTCAGCTTGGCTAAATTACAAAATATACGTACCAAACAAATGTGTGCGACAAAATACACGTTCGTCAGAGTTCTTGCTAGAATGTTATATTCTTACCCCGTCTGGGGGTCCAGAGCTAGGTCTGAGGGGTTCTTGAGACCAGAGCTGATCAGGATGGTGGGGTAGAGACCATTGGCTTTGGATACTTCCAGAGTTTTCCTTTCGGCATCACACCAATACAGATTCTTCCCTATCCAGTCCACCGCTAAGGCGCTGGGAACCGCCGTTCTGTGGACGATCTGGTAATGCAGGGAGAGGGCGATCACGTCTTAGGTATGCTTGAAATGATTCAGTCTACGCGACAGACTGGGGGAAAAAAAAAAGATTAGATGAAACTGGTGCAGGTTTTGTAAGTTTACCATTAACAAACACTAGAGCGCACGCAAAGAGCCAGGCGAGTGCCTCTCTCAACCCTGACACAAAAAATAAGAATTCATTTTGGCGCAAGGACACATGTTTTCAGAAACACTCAGACAGTATAAATGCAAAGGTACATACTCATATTACAATCCATAACTAAAAAATACATTCTAGTCATAACTGCACTTTTTTTTTCTTTCTTTTTGTCTGCTAACAGACGGACCCGTTTCGCTGCGTTTCCATATTTAGTCTGACACTCTTATATCTGCAGAAGTGTTGGCAGATTGAAAGGGCTGAATGAACCTCAGCAAGTTTTTCTGCATGGCTGTGGGAACAGGCACACTCGCGGTGATACCGGGGGTGAGTGCAGAATGATCCTTAGCGACCGCAACTTAAAACAACACGTTGAGCTGTTGCTAGAATACAGGACAAAGTCGGTTTAGGGCATTTGAAGCCACAATTATACACACATCTGTGAGTGCGTGATGTTATAAATCATTTTGGAAAGTAACGTCTGCTTAATAAACCGTAGAACTCTAATGAGCCTCAGACCTGTGTATGTGTTTGAAACAACTTTGTTTGAAACAACTTTGGTACCACGCTTCATCTGTAAGCTTTTGCTACAGAAACCATTCAAATATCGACATGGTCATCTTTTTTCTAGGGTATTTTGGGTAAATTTCAACCCCTCCCCCCTTCATTTAATCAAAAAATTTGACAGTGTGAAGCTTTCTTGAGGACAAAATGCACAATAAATGACAAGCTAATAGAAGATGATTCTGCTGGTTAGCTACTTTTCGCATACTTTAGGCTAGAGAAACCAATAAAGTATAACAATGTCCAGCTTTTGAAGCACATTTATTCTCTTTTTCAGTTTTTAAAACACAGCACGGCCTTTTACAATATTAAGCTTTTCATTTTTAAATGGTGCCATTGAAATGAATAGACATATGCCACGTGATGTCACTAATGCTACATTTTGCTATACGACACCATAATGGCATATATTTGGTCTGATGTCACGACTGAATGACATCGCTGAGGCTCTTTGAGGACATTCATGCTCTCTCATGTTTGGGCTCAAAGTAAATTCGTTTTTGATTTGAGCATTTTCGAACTTTAACTACTTTCAAAAAAGTAATCAACTTTCTCAAGCCGGAGCTCTTCAAGGACATTTATTCTGTATTTCAACTTTTTTTTTTTTTTTTTTTTCCACTAATCTAACGGTTTTCAGTATTGCTTCAACAATTCAATTCAACTCTCAACAGCAATTTTCTGCAGGAAATACATTTCCCAGTCATAATTAATATCATCACTCAGGTTTTTGTCCTCATCTTTAGTTTTTCTTTACCCTGCTGAAAAGCACTTTGAGTTGAGCATTATATGAAACTTGATAAAAGGCAAAAAAAAAGGAAAGAACAAAAGACGGAACTTGATTCCATTCTTTGTGAAAACGATGATGTCGTCTGATGTTATGAAAGGCCCACAAGTCAGTGCTCTTGTTTCGTTCGGTCAGGGAACTGTGTCTAACTAATTAATTACAGTACAAATGTAGTTTGACCCGTGCGCAATTATGCAGAACATATTTCTCAAATTAGAGACTACAGATGGAGTGCACAAATCATTCCTGCTGCTGCATGACAGCTGCAATAAGAATATAATTAATCCAACTCCATGCAGACTAATACGTCTCTTAATTACGTTCGGATTGTATTTTGCAGCGGATTTGCATATGTGGCAGTGCTAACGGAGATCAAATTGAAAAGAAAAAAAAAAAGTTTCAGACACTTTTGACAAGGCTCGTGCACCGTTTGCGCTGAAAGTCGAGCAGTTATTTTTTTATTTATTTTTTTTCACAACCGTGTGGATGCAATGGATGATATATGAACAGGTGGATATTCAGGTGTAGCTTCAGGAGAGAACTATCGAAACTGCAATGCTATTCCAGTCGCCACAGTGTAATTACCAAACACACGTGAGCACCAGATCCTGGAGTTGCATCCATCAGGAACAGCACTGAAAAACTGCATACCTCCCATCAGCATTCGTGGATGGACATGAATAAGTTAAATAGAGCTGGTGGGGAAGAGACGGCGGGATAGAAAGCTGTGGAAGCCGTTCGCCGGGCTAATCTCGCTGAGTAAATTATAGTTTAAGTGCAATTTAAGGTATCTGACAGTCGTCAACAAATACAAGAATCTGGGACCTCGTCAGTACCCCCATGGTGGTCTCCCTTTTGAGTGTGCAAAAGCAGTCGTAAACAATTGTTGTGCCAGCTGGCAGATAAACTCAATGCCTTGAAAACACTTACTTTTTTTTTTTTTTCAGAATCCCAACACTGGTGCAATCTGTCATTACACATGATCTGCTTTGAGGCTTTCTCTGTCATAATTAACAAGTAGATATATAGCTTTGGCAAAAAGACCAGACTGTCCCCGAAGAAGTAATTTGGACCAAAAAAACAAAAGCTCTCACTTGTGTGCGGTGCTTTTCATCTAAAGTACCTCCGAAGGCAAAAAATAAGTCGAAGTCAAAAATCTCCTTGACTGAAAAGCATTTTAATAATAATGTTTTAATAATGTTTTAACATTTCCAGGTTCAGCACCGTTGCCTCATAGCAAGAAGGTCGCAGGTTCGATTCCGGGCCTGGGATCTTTCTATGTGGAGTTTGCATGCTCTCCCAGTGTCTGCGTGGGTTCTCTCCAGGTACTCCGGCTTCCTCCCACCTCCAAAAGCATACTGAGGTTAATTGGCTCCTCTAAATTGCCCGTAGGTGTGTGTGCGAGTGGTTGTCTGTCCCTCATGTGGCCCTGCGATGAGCTGGCGTCTCGTCCCGAGTGTACCTGGGAACGGGCGAACGGCTCAACCAGGATCCCGGGAACTGGGATTGGCTCAAACGCAACCCGGTAACGGGAATTTCCAGGTTCACTTCTCCATCTCAGGAGAGCATGACTCTTCAGACCAATCAGACCTGAGGAGACGTAAGTGCGTCCACAGTCACCGAAAAGTGCTTCAGTCTGGCTTTTTACTTTCAGCCATTTAAAGTAAGACCTCTTGCTGCAGAACTGGAATCTTTCCAGGGAGATGTTTTGAAGCTGTGGGTCCATTTTATCCTCCATAAAATAACGAAATACTCAAAGGCAAAATGGCAATGTTGTTTTCTTACAATAGCAAGCATTCACGATTACAACTCGAAGGGCATTTCCCTCAAAACGATTCCACCCATTTGAATGGGTTCATCATTCGGATTTAATGGATTCATCTGTAACCCATTCTGCACTCTCCTCCGAGTTTGACATAATCCTGCTGACAAAGACACAAAACCAACAGAGTGAGAGCCCAACCGGCCCAGTTTCATGTTGGTGGGATGGTTGCAAGTTGTTAGCCTTATTCTCATCCCCATACAGTTACTCAAGTTAGGGAATAGTTAAAGAACATTTGGATAAGTATCCTGATTCATGAAATGTGGAAAATTATCCAACATTTTCCATTAATGACATGATTTGTGTACCGTATTCTTTCATTTATTGTGAGCGATTTGTAAAAAATTGTCCAAAAAGGGCCTATTTATTGTACTTCCAACTACAAATGAGTGTCACCATTTCATTGTATTAGATTTTTGTCTGTAAATTGTAATAGACGCTGTGTGGTCTTGACTAAAAACCTGTCTTGTGACATTCGAGTGACCTTGACCTTTGACCACCATAAGCTAAACAGTTCACCAGTCCGTGCTAAATTTCAAGAAATCCAAGATAGTGTGCTCACGCGAACGCAGCGGACGGACAACATACGGTACAGCCTCAGATTCCTGGATCTGCCCTTTCATCTGTATCTGCTCTAAAATTAGAGGATTGTGCCCTGGCCCACGCCCTTCTCCTTCCAGCAGATTTGGTGAAAATCGCCTTAGTAGTTTTTGCATAATCCAATATTCATGCGACAGTGAGCGTTCTCCATAAGCTATCAACTGCAAACGCCTGCTGCCACACCGCAGATCGTCCCAACGCACGTGTAACCAAACTGTTTCGACCCATCGAGCAGAACAGCAGTGATGTTCCTGTGACGATGCTCAGTCATCCAGGTTATTAAAGATCTAAGTTCCATGTGAAGACATGCGCGTTTCCTCAGGACCTTTCTGCTGTCATTTGAAAGGCCTCTTCAGATCCGGAACTGAAACTCAATCGCTTTCATATAGCGCATTGATATAATAGGAGCAGTAAAAAAAAAAATAAAATAAAAAATAAAATAAAATAAATTACAATGAAGACTGAGGAAACGCAGAAAATACAACAATTCTATATTGCTTTTAATCCCAAATAAAAATCCTGTCTGGACAGATAAATATATACAGGAATAACTGCTCCATCTTCTTTCCCCCATATAGCAGCATATGCCGCCGCAGCAGCACATATCAATGGCTCTTTTAATTAACCCAATGCGAGAACTAGTCCAATTGCGCTTGCTAAGCTGTGGCTCAAACACAGGCTGCGGAAGTAATTGAGCCGAATGAGTGTAATCCCCCTGCATACCAATGCTAATGAGATGCGAGATGTGAGCCCAGCAGGTGCCGATGTCCCGGTGTCCTCCGTGTTTGGGCTCCGACCTCGTGGCCCACACAAATCTGGATGATTAAGCTAAAGAGCACCGTGGCGTCATTAAGGCACGTTACGTTCGTCTGAAAGCCGTCGGGGCTGCTTATTGCTTTTCCACGTCGCACCCGCGCTTTGTTGTCGCGCGAGGAGGATGCCGGCTGCTGACCCTGGGAGTCTTTTATGGAGATAAGAGGCGCCAATCACCTGATTATTCATCACGTACGAGTCAGCAAAACAGAGAGCGTTCAAGAGCCAAAGTCATCATTATGTGCTCTATTATTGTTGGCGCGTGATCATTTTTGACTGATTGTGTATTTCCTGCTGTTAGTGGCTTGCTGGTGTTTGTTCATTACATATCAGGGAAGTCAGTGGTCAGTGCAAGTTGAGGGTCCAAACGGCTGCGATTATGAATTGTGAATCTCCTGGATCCGTTTTCTGGTGATGCAGTTCTTTGGATACTCCTCAGGATTATATTTTTGCTCCACAGGCTGACATGACTTTGTAAAACATGCATGAAAAGGAGGGCTACTCATGTGGCCTGGAGAGACAAATAAAACCAACAAATATACTATTTTCACTCTCAATTTGATAGCTATGCAGATTAGAGCCTTGATTCTCCACCCAAAAGCTGACTGGGCCCAAAAAAAAAAAAGGTAATAATACTCTGCTGCTGCACACGGAGCTGGTTTTATCGGTGTCGATGCCGCGACATCCTGCTCTGAGCTAGAGCTTCATGGAATCATACTAGTACTGCAGTAAAGTTTTAAAAAAAAATGCACATCATGCTAGCTGGATTTAGCGAAGGGAGAAGTGACCGGCGTCTCCTCTTACCTTGAGGTCACTGCCATTGAGGCGCATCCTGTTGATCTTTCGGCCGCTCGGCCTGGTTGAGTCCACCCAGTAGATAAACTCTTTTTTGTAGTCAAAGTCGATATGGATGATGTTGTTTAGGCCCTGGAAATGAAATGAATCATAAGAGCCAAATGAAGTCAGGAGTTATCAGTACAAACTGAATCATCAGGCTCCACCAACAAACCACTGGAGTTTACAGTATGTTAATGCAGTTAATACAGGTACTGCAATATTTATCAGCCAAAAAAAAAAAAAAGAAAAGGAAGCCATTAAACTGCCCGGTTTCTCGTTTGATGTTTTCAAGCTGTATTGATTCAGAAAGTTGTTCCCGAAAGGTTCCGATGCCTTCAGCTATAAAGAGCATCTCGCCAAACAAGCTGAAGTCCGATCACAGCAGAAAAAAAGGGTTTCTCTCCCCCCTGTCATGCTTACAGAACCCCGCTGTCAGTCACAGGGAGCCGCTCGACGAACACGTGCCCCCTCCCCGCCTCGCCTAGCCTCGCCACCGTCTCGCGCGGCGGGCGCCGGGAGAAGGTGTCGGATAATCCGACAGGTAAAATGAGACATCTTCATCAGATCACCGGCGCCCTCACAGACAGGCGCCAAAGTGTCCCACGAGAGCGTTTTCTTCCACCCTAAGCGTCATTTACCGAGATGGGACATGGAGGGCCCTTTTTTGAGGACCCTCACATCCAGAATTAGCTTTTCAATTTCTCTGTAGATGGTGTAGAAACCACTCAGCTAATAGAAAAATAATATATATATATATATATATATATGCAAAAAAAGGGTTGATTTAAACAGCAGTGTCAATACGCCACTAATTTCCTGTTCCACATATTCAGCTATTCCATTAAATGAGACTTCATCTCTGACAGTAGAACCTGAGGGCAGCGGATGTGCTTCAGTTTGATTTCCAGCAAACTTTTGACTTCTGGCTCCAGACTTTAGCATGATTACGAGCTGGGGATCATTCTAAAGGTCCCGCCAGCCGTCTACGTGGCAACAACATGCAAGAAATTTGACCGGGATTGTACATTTTTGCAGCGGCTGAACTCCCAACATGACATTTGCTGCCGTGTTTATTGACTGTGCTGCTGCTATTTCTGCCAAGTTGTGTCCACGCGGCGAACTGACTTAATTCACAATGTAAGCGCGGCTGACTGCTTTCATATCTATAAATGGCCTCTGAGAAACTGGGTTGTTCATGTCAAGCAGGTTACCACCGCGGCGCTCTGTTCCCACTGACTCCCATACACTTATCGTCAAAATAGCTTTCTAATTATGACGCATTTAATGGTTTGACTCAGTACGCTTCCGACTTTCAGGCGTCTCGGTTTTTCCGAGAATCAGATCTATTTAGGGGGCGTCAGTTACCGTGGTCCTGCCGACTTGAGGCGCATCACAGCTTTTGGGTAACTCAAGTATTTGGAGAAAAAAAAATTGTGTATATATATATATATATATATATATATATATATGAGTGAAAGATATTAGTGTTGATGATTTGAGGTTTTTACATATCTTCGTGGTTATTTTCATAATTGGTCGTCCAGGCTTTTATGCTGGCAGATGCTATTTGCACCCTTGCACCCTTGCAGGTCGACGTTTGCCTCCAACGTTCTCTGTGAAACCAAAACCTTCCCCTGAACTCGGAGGAGGTTTGTTTTGCAGAGCTCCGCGAATGGCCAAAGAGAAATCTTGATTCAAAACAAAAACAAAAAAATGGAAAATAACAACTCATCCAAGTTTAAGAATAATACATCAAAAATTAATCTGGAGATGGCCTATTTATTTTCACATACGCCAATCAAGCATAACGCTATGACCACTGCATGTTCACCGTAGAATATAACGCAACAGCCCTGTTAGAGTTTTATGTTGAATTCTGGTGTTGACATACTTGAAGGGTTGTTATTGGGACTGTAATTTCTGACGATGTTGAACTGTGCTGAGTTATACTGAGAGGCGCCCTAATGCATCTGAGTCGGATGACCAAAATGTGTAACACAGCACCCCCTCTGGCGGGAGAATTGACTGCGGGGCGGTTGCATTATGTTCTGCAGTAATAACCTTGTGCTTGATTGGCGTGCGATATTGAGTTTGCTGTCATTACGGCTTTTATTTTTAAAACGTGTTAGTGTGAAGCGTAACTGCTTTGGCCACGTCGTCGCGTCCCCCATGAGAACCAGCACGCAGAACCACACCAAATGGCCAATGATTGCGTAATGAGTCGGCGTGTATAGACGGTTGGAAGAATAAAAAAAAATATTGTGACAGCAGAGGCGATATATAAATATAATGGTGGGCTCGTTTGAAATTGACATCATGGCACGGACCTATAATCTGAGCTGAGTATGCGATGATGCAGAAAAGTGATCTAAGGTCAGTGACGGGCCTATCGCCACTTAACAAAGCCATGCGCATATTTCCCTCTCCGGCTCCTATTCATGTTAACACGCAGTGGTTAAAGTGATTTGCGGCTGACGAGGACTCCAATCGCGGCAGGAGAGTACAAGGAGTCAAGAGGTTAATACGACTGTAAGGTGACTTTGCTGGATTTCCGGGGGTTGATTTACAGCCAATCACAGCCAGCCATTTGCGATATTTAGCAGTCAGATTGAAGCATTGTCTGAAACAGCTGTAATGGGACCTGGGTGTGATTTAAATAGCCTCTTTATGCCTCCCCGAATGTGGTGATTTTGCTCCCGGCCAATGAGCACAGTCGGTTCTTCCTGTCGATTTGGCGAAAGCGGTGAAGTCATTAGACGCTCGACATCCCATTTAAACAAATCTGTGATTGACATTCGAGCACCATTCTGGTCAGATTGGGATTATAGGTCTTATCAAATTATGGCACAGACTTCGAGAAGAGTTCAAGCTTCTATGTGTTGTTTTTTTGTTTTGTTTTGGGGGTTTTTTTTAAGCCGAAAAAATAAAACATGCAAACAAAACCCGAAACCCTAAAATACAAAATAATTTGATTTTAATTCAGCATATCCCTTATTCAGTTTTAATTATTAATTGCAGATATTCTGAATTATGTTTTGGATGGTAAGAGGACAGGCAAAAATAAGCCTTAGGCTTTTGCAGTTATAAATTGTAAGGATTTTGTGTAAGAAAAAAAAAATCTTTGTTTCTTAAAATGTTGTAACAAAAATGCAAATTTATTTAAAAAATATTCCAAAAGAGACACTGGAATCAAGCTGTGTCTTCACCAGACTCTGAAAATTTAATTTTTTTTTTTTTTTTTTTTTGGTTTCACCCGCATTATGTTTATCTTATTCCTTCTTGGGAAGATTTACCATCAATAATGAAATTACATTCATAACATAATAATGTGCTGTGACTGTGCCATTGCATTGTTGAATGGTGCTTTTTCATACACACAGGTGACAAAACTGATACTGTCACTTTACAGGAAATGATTGGGTCACATTGGCTCTGACCGTCACATTATTACACGTCTCAATCGGCGAACTAAGTTGAATTCCTCGCTGAAAGAGATGAGGAACGTAGTCACCGTAATCAAGGTAAAATTTAAAAGTCTCATTACCCGAGGCCCCCACATTTCATGAAGATGCATGATCGCTTTAATCAGCTTTGGACAAGACTGCAAGAACATTTTAAAAAGACTGATGACAGGGAAAGTGGTGCGGCTAGGTTGATGGGAGACTTCCCGCCAGCTAAAAATGAAACGGCGCGCAGTCGCGAGAAGATTCAGTACAGGAGGATCACAATCACCCAGTGACAATGACTGGAGGTGTCATGTGACAGGAGGGACCGGCGCTGGCTCGTTAGCACCAGCGTTACCACTTTAAAAGCTGCCTGAGTCGCTGGGCTCACATGGGCACGTTTTTCGTTCTGGTTAAAATCATTCCGAATGAAGGTTTTGACGTGATCTGGTCCGGTAGGTTTGTTGACATAACTGAAGCGCAGTTTACCTCGAACCACCTGGCTGATGAGCGGTGAAAATGGCTTCCTGTCGTCGATTCAGCTTAGCTATCGCAGCTTTTTGTGTTGCTCTTAATCAAACGAGGCGAGCACCGGAACTCCTTTCCGATGGCGCTTTTTTCGGAACGCTGCCGATTCCTCCTCTCAAAACCAAAAAAAATGTGTGGCGGCAGAAGGAGGGGAAAAGTCGTGCTTAAGGAATTCTGAAGGCTAGAACGGAAGTGATACTTTCAGATGATGCGCAGATCGTTCACAAAGCTGTTCAGGCTACTGGAGGGATTTATGGCTCCAGATGACATCACAGCCATTCCCGCTGTTTATGCATGTTGCGGTCATTTTTTTTTTTTTTTTTGCAGACTTGGAAATGGAGCGCTCCGATTGGCTGTTCACATGGTGAGATCAAATTTACCAAACCCCTCTCCTTCCAAATGAAAATTCATTCGGTTTGGGGTTTTTCATTCGGTGAGAGATGTTTATATGGATCATTTTCATTCAGTTGGGCATTTAAATCGAATAAATCTGGTTCCACGTAAACCCAGCTGACAGATTGGGTACAAGAGAGGCAAAAGGGTTGGGAAAAAAAGAAGTAAATCCAGTGGAATGACCCTTGATCCGATGTAAGTTTGACCATGCAGAAGCTGCTTACCTGCTTCAGAATGGTGTAATTTGAACCATCCACGCTGAGCTTCCGGATCTCGTGGTGGTCGGCCATGATGAGAAATGGCTCCTCAACTGAAATTAGGGACACGCAGCGTTTCAGGAGCGGCACATTAGCGCCGCGTAGATCCCGGAGACGGCGCTATCGCAGACCCAGCTGACCTGTCAGAGCCTTGCATCTGAGAGGGTTGCGCTCCGGGGCTTCGTATCCATCCACGCACAGGCACTTGTAGGAGCCATAGGTGTTGATGCAGCGCTGACTACAGGGGAGCGTGGTGGAGCATTCATCCACATCCACACACGTCTTCCCATCATTCTTCAGGTGGAAACCAGGCCAGCATTTACACTTAGAATAGAATAGAATAGAATAGAATAAATAGCCTTTATTGGCATTGTACAGAGTACAACGAAATTGGAGTGCGACTCCCTTTGGTGCATTTTTAAAGAGCATAAAAAGCAAAAACTATCATAAATAAAGAAAAATAAAGAAAGTGGCATACACAGAAAATGAACACAGTAGCAGCGTCAGTCAGTGCAGTTGCAAAAACGAGAATGTAAACATGGAAACGGTTTAATTGCACATTAGTATATTTGTTATTGCACAGAAAAAAATGTTCAATTTTTGCATATAATCGATATGATCAGAATATGTGTGATTCAGGGGAACGGGATCATTTCATTTTTTATGGTTGCTGACTTGAGGGCGGGAACGCAATGAAAAAACGCAAAAGTGCGGTCGAAATTTGATCATGAGTCTATTCTTAACGATTGTGTGCCCGGCGTTAAAACATTAGACTCATGTCTTCATTGAACAATGTTGATCATGGTTGATGATATATATATATATATATATATATATTTGAGAGCTGTGTGTATACTGTAATTAAGTAACACACCAGAAACGGCTGTAGTGTCCAATGATCAAAGAACAGCTAACACACAGATGCAGTGGAACCAGAGATGGGATTCACGGCTTTTTGAAGGGAGCCGGATCCCGTAGATGCGTTCCTTTCAAAAAGCCGTTCAAAAGACTCGCTCTTTTTCTTTTTTATTTATTTATTTATTTATTTTTAAGACGGCAGCCTGGGGGCAACTCATTTTATCTGGGGAATTAATCAGTGGGAGGAATGATAGGGTACGATTTGGATTGATTATAATTTCATTTCACATGTGTGGGCCAGATTTTAATGTCTTATCTGCATTCATTGGAGACGTTGGCCAAGGTGGTGCCATCTCCCTCTGCTTCGACAGTCAGATCATTATTTTGGATCTAACCTTTGTAAAAACATGTGTGTGTCAAAATAAAGCTACCTTGACTTGTGCTATTCATGTAACACTCAGTGAAGTAGCAAAAGAGGAGCTTGTGTGCACATCTGTGAGAAGCAAAAAAAAAAAAAAAAAAAAAAAAAAAAGAAAGAAAAGAGATAAAGAACAGCTCGCAACTGCCACTCGGTTCCCATCGTTCGCGTTAAAGAGCCACTCAGTAGATTTGGTTTTATTTCGTGAACGTCACGACTTTAAGTGGAACGCGCACCTCGGGTGATTATTAAGTTTTTTGTGGTGATCGCCATTAATTGAGTAATAGTTTAAATGGTGTTAAATTATGCTACCACTCCTCTTTGCCGTTCCATGGGCATCCGAGCGTGGACAGGTGTCGTTTAATGGCACCAGAAGGAGGAATTTCGCTCCGGCATTCTCCTCCCTTATTTGGGTGACAATGCTTTGACACAGGCATGATATTTTCTTGCCTCTTGGCAGTAGCCGAGTTTCTCTTCAGTGGTGCTTTTGCAAGCAGTAATTGGTGTAGATCGTCTCGGCGCTGGCTGCTTTACAAACCTGCGGCTGAAAACATCAAATGGACCACACAGTCTGCTTAACGGCCGCAGCTGTGTTTCTTCACTTTTTCTAGCTCTTCAATTTCCCTCTTATTGATTTCAGGGTCCTCTCTATTTTTTTTTTAATCTTCCTCCTCCACCCTGTCCACAACTCATTCACCCTGTAAATCAAAGTTCACCGCAAAATTTGACCCCCCCCCCCCCCCCCCCAACTCATTCTTTGGCGCTTCGGTGTTTATTATTTTCGCAGCGGCTTGGAGCACGGCTCAGCCGATCATAACGAATGGCCAGAATTATCCGTTTTATAAGATGACAGCGATCGCGGTCAGGGTATACACATTCTGCGCCATGGCTCAAAAATGCCATCAAACTTCAGTGACCGGCCGCCTCACCCCGCCCCTACAAAAGTAACTCAAAGTGCTTGTATCAGCTGCTCTGATCCAAAGTAAATCCCTTTCTTATCCAAACCCATATCCTTGAGGGCCTGTCTTCTGATCTTCCTGCTCGGATGGCAAACGGATGAGCTAGGGGTCTGAGTTTATGAGCTCCCTGTCCAGCTCTGACCCTGCCATGACAGGGAGGAGAGGTTTTTCTGTGCTTTCAGATACTTTTTTTTTTTTTTTCCCCCCCGATATAGTGAGCATCATCATATAGAAGGGGCAAAGAGGAAAATCCAGTGAAGAAGGCAAAAACTGCTGCAGTCTGACAACAGTGATGGCCAAAGTAACCCTCACGCGGACGTGGCCTTGACCTGGATTAAACCCTGACGCTGCCGTTGCCAGGCACGCCTCTATCGCCCGGCTCAGTCAGGGGGCACAGGCGGATGCTGGCGTGTCATTTAACCACCCGTTACAACACTCAAAGTTATTCAAAAAGTCAAAGACTAAATGGATGAATCCGACATCTATCTGTCTGTCAAACTTTGCAAGCCGGGGCTTCAGTATCATTAATAATGTCAACACCATTACCGACGTGCTCCAGATCTTACCTGAATTAGAAGGGATTAGAACTGAACTAATTAAAATCTTACAATACAGTAACAGAGCATGCTCCACATCTTGTCTTGTAGGTTGTCAAACCGTGACATCACCCTCAAATTTAGTTTAAATGAAGGGACGGACTGTGTGTTCAAAAACGGGAGCGGCGGGAGCATGACAGTTTGCTCTGGCAGCCTCGCCAACGACAGTGTCCAAGATTTAATGGCTTGTGTTCATTATAATGCTCCCGATGCTCAAGGTGAAAATACAACGTGACTGTGGGCAGCAAATGGTTCTGATGCTGCATGTAACACCAAATCAGCAGAGGATAGAAGTGGATATAGCAGACGCTCCAGCTGCTGGAGGGTAAATTGGGCGGTTCTTGCTTTTGGCGGCTGGGTCAAAAAACATTCTGATGTCTAAACAGTACACCGAACTATGTTTCTGAAAACATTCGAAGCGAGAAATTGGAAATGAAGTGACAGGACCTTGACTCATATTTGATCAGCTGAGCCTACTTTGACAGGTTTATCTGAGTTTCCTGAGCCTGCGTCGACCTGGAGAGACTTTGGTATTTTGCAACCTTTTCCCTGACGGGTTTGGGTCAAAACTATTGATAGGAACAAAAATCAATCAAATCTGTTTGGTATGAAGCGATGCGGGGCAAACCCACACGTCCTCCGTAAGGGCTTTCTTTTTTGGGCTTTCTTTTTTATTTTGCTACTAACAGGCTAAAGTTGTTATTATAACACGAAGGGAAGGATGAAAGGGGAGATAGTATCGGCCTGACATCGTACGGCGGCAGACTTGTTGCAGGAAGACAGGATTGAGCCAGATTGAGAGCTGTCCGGGGAGGATGGAGTGCAGATTTGTACACAGAGAGCGTAGCTTAGAACACAAACAATGGTTTGCTTCTCTGCATTTGCGAATCGTGGCAGCGAAATGACGTGTCACACCCTGCAAAGCTTTAACAAAGTGCCTTTGGGGGACAGGGACTCTCTGAAGTTGTGGCTAGTTTTGCAACACATGGATGAAAGCTATACTAAAGTGCTTGCTTCTGAAAGACAGCACTTTCTGCAGACAAAGTGGGGGGTCATGTTTTGAGCCGAGGTTTATGTCAAAATAATGGCAAAAAAAAAAAAAAGAAAAAAAAATCTAATTGGATACATCTTCTGTCGTGTGTTTGGAGAGAGAAATGATTTCTAGCAGTTTCTTCCTCTAATCGGACAGGGCAGAATGTCACTATTTGTAAGCATGCCACCACCTGAGCAGATAAAACCTGCACTGAAAAGGGATGTTAAAACAGACCAAAGAACTTCTACCTTTGCCGGAGTAAATCCCATAGTGTTTGTAGACATTTATAGTAACAGCCCCAGCCTGTCAGTCACCACAATAGTACTTTCAGGTGATGTACTTTGACTATGTCAAAATGCCCCGTGTGATCATTTTTGCAGCCATCTTGCGGTTTCCAGCCATATGATCAAACTGAAAAGAGTTTGTCCCTGTCAATCATTTTGGCCAGGGACCAAGGTTGAAAATACCAAAGTTCTCCGTTAGATTGAGTGTTTTTTTTGTTTTTTTTTATTGTTGTTGTTTTTTGAAGGGGGTAAATTCAGGTACCCATCATGCACAGTGCAACCAGATCCTCTGCTCGGCACAGGAAACAAACAGGGTCCATCAACTTTTCACCGGTCAGTGGATTCGGTGTT
>CAAKHG010002554.1:51668-72920 GCA_901007715.1 Dactylopterus volitans
CCCCTTTCTTTCATGTGAGACGACGTTTGGCTGGATGGCTACAGTGCAGAGCAACTCCAACACAAAAAAACAAACGCCGAGATCAATTCTTTTTTAATGCCAACAGAACCCTTACGGGCTGATGATTGGGGTTAATTATTATCTCACTCTATTTGAAAAGGAGGGCTGTGTCAGTGGTGATGGGAAACGGGTCCATGGAAAGGCATTCCGTTGATCAGTGTGTAAAGTGCGGGCATATTTATGATCTGCCTTGAGTACGAGCCACCTCACTCTCCCCAGGGACTCATTCTGATGTCTCTCTCTCTCTCTGTCTCCCGCTCTCTCGCTCTCTCTCTCAATCTTGCAGATGTGAGGCCTGGAAACATGGGACGGAGCCTTGATGAGATGTTCATAGAAGGAAGTGGAGCCGGGGCTACAGGTCAGAGAGAAAACTACAAGGAACTGCGGACCCCGCTCGGGGGAGTGGGCGCCTTACACTGCCACGGTCCCCTTCCTGTCACACTTCGCACATCAAGCCGGCGATATGCGCACGTACATGACGCTGATGATGACGGTGATGATGATACAAGATATGGGCGAGATAAACATGAAACGGCTAAATCTGGAAACTGTGATTATCCAGACTTTCTGCGCGCGATAGTAAATTTGCACTTCAAATCCAAACAGCCGCTTCAAGTGTGTAACAGAAAAGCAGGTCTACAGCACGTTAAATGTATCAAAGAAAGCCTTTCATTTTTCATTTTCAATAGTGCCTCACACAGTAGAGGAGCGCATTATACATTGTGACGTGACTAACGACTAATTCATCTAAGCAGATGTGGAATTAGAAATTTCCGAAATGTAATGACATTTCCCTCCAACCACTTTTCCTTTGCAGTCGGTGACTGGAGCTTTTTATATGATAATTAACTCAGTGGAATGGGAATATTGTCTATTTGTACTGAAAAGCTATTCAAAACTTCTCAAAGAATCGTGGCATAATTTGTATCAGTTTTGATGGAAGCACATTTGACGCATTTGGATGTTATCATTTCACACAGGCACAAATGACATTCTTCACCGAGCAAAGAGAAGTGCATCTCTCTAACAACATTCATGGCCAATTTAGGAAGTATATCAGATAACATGAAGACCCTTAAATATAAGAATTAGATTGCATTGAGCTGCCTTCCACTATTCCTTGAAATGAAACAAGAGCAGAGGTGCTGGTTAATTTTACAGGGAGACCAAAGTCAATTTTCTAAAATATCGTGCTTGACCGCCCTCAAAGACAAAGACTTTTATGAAACTAACATCTGATACAACCAGTTCCAGGCAAAATGGGCACACGCAAACAGGACTGGAGTCAAAAGCCATGCAAGCGGCTGTTTAAGGCTCCACTTATTCACAGAAAGGCTTTGAGTTAAATGCTGATGTCAGCATGTTGACGGGGCTCTCAATGACAAGCTAACATGCTGATGATAACAGCAACTGCTCCAAATTAAACAGCAGAATGCATCGCTTGCACCTTAGAGAGAGACACAAGTTCACTTGTTGGGACATACAAAACTGTTGAAAAAAAAAAAATACACCGATCAGCCATAACATTATGAGCACCTGCCCAATGTTGTGTAGGTCCCCCTTTTGCCACCAGACCAGCCCTGATCCATTGGACCTCAATGGATATCTGACACCAAGATGTTAGAAGCAGATCCTGAGGTGGAGCCTCCATGGATCTTGTTTGTCTGGCACATCCCACAGATGCTCGACTGGAACGACATCTTGGGGAATTCAAATCAACGTCTCAAGCGGGTTGTTATGTTCCTCAAACCATTCCTGAACCACTTTGGGTTAGGGTAAGTGGAAAGAATCCACTGCAATCAGGGAATACCATTTCCATGCAAGGGTTGGACTTGGTCTGCAACGATGTTTAGGTAGCTGCTACGTGTCAAAGGAACATCCACATGAATGGCAGGACCCGAGGTTCCCCAGCAGAAAATTGACCAAAACCTCACACTGCCTCTTCCCACAATGCATCCTGGTTAGCAACGCACATGCACCCGGCCATCCACCTGATGTCAAAGAAAATGCGATTCACACGACCAGGTCACCCACTTCTATTGATCCGTGGTCCAGTTCTGAGGCACATGTATCCATTGTCGGTGCTTTCAGCAGTTCACAGGGGTCAGCGTGGGCACCCTGACTGGTCTGCAGCTACGCAGCCCCACGCACAACAAACTGCTATACACTGTGTAGTCTAACACCTTAATACTATATCAGAACCAGCAGTAGCATTTTCGGCAATTTGAGCTGTGGCTCTTCTGTTGGATTGGACCACATGGGCCTGTCTACGCTCTCCACGTGCCTCACTGAACCTTTGCCGCCCACCTCCCTGTTGCTGGTTAACACTTTTCCTTCCTTTGACTCTTGATAGGTTCTGACTACTGCAGACCAGAAACAATCCAAAAGAGCTGCAGTTCTGGAGATCTGATCAGTCGTCTAGCCAACATATTTTATCCTTTGCTAATGTCACATAAATCCTGTGCCTGCCCATTTTGCCTGCTTCTAACACATCAACTTTGAGGACAAAATGTTTACTTGCTGCCTAATACCCACTGACAGGTGCCATGGTAACCAGAGTTATTCACCTCACGCGTCAGTGTTGATAATGTTATGGCTGATCAGTGTTTATTCTGTGGTCCAAAAAAGTCAATTAAAAGTTGGGACTCCTTCACATTTATAGGGACATTTGTCGTTATGCCTGCAGTAACAACAACATGATTAAGGTTGGAAGAAATCATAAATTATACCACCATTGACTGTCAGTAAGCCAAAAAAAAAAAAAAGTCTCAACACTTACTAAAAGGCAAAAAAAAAGACAAAACAAACAGAAAAGTAATTTATCACAGTAAGCAGGATTAAAGGAATAGTTCACCCAAAAATGAGACCTCACTCAATATCTACTCAGCACTATGCCGCGCAACTGGCGAGTGCTGTGCCCCGGGTGTGCGTGACAGTGAAGGTGGCTGCATGCTAGAAACATTACTGCTATGTTTTGGCTAAAAACATTGAATTTAAATGTCAGAGCTTACTAATACTTGGATGACACCGCAGGAGCATTAAGGACTCATTTTTTGTTTGTTTGTTTGTTTTTTCCGTTTGATGTTTTTCCACGTTTGAAGACGTGGTCACCGTTTACTTTCATTGTACTGGAATTGGCTCCAAAAGTCTTCTGTGGACTCAAATACCCCTCTATCTACGCAGTGGTAGAGTAGATAATGAGCGAGTTTTCATTTGCGGGTGAACTACCCTCTCAGTGCTCAGTGGGCCGTTAATATTTGTACAAAATGCAATTCTTATCTATCAAAGACTCGCTCAGATGTTTCGGTCTGGACCAAATTAGTGAGCCGACTGACTGACAGGGCCACTTCTGTTCCGGAGTCACACCACTGGTATCGCTAATGAGGACAAAAGAAAGTGGAGGGATGGAACTTAACTCCTGGATGCCCGTGTGTGTCAGGGAACGGTCGTGTGTGGGGTGTCGATAATTGAAAATCAGTAAGGGAGGGCAGTGCAATACTCCTCCAGGTCTGCACACAGACAGCACTAACTGATTCTTCCTTTCCTCGTGACTTCTCGCAGCAAGTGTTTTGACGCTGTGTGTGGGCTCCCCCGTCACATCTAATTACCTCACGCGTGTGTGAAGTTGAGCAGCCACTCTGACCACCTACATGAGAGCGCCCGATCCGCGCCGCTTTGATGCCAAAGGCAATGACACGTGAAAGGGGATGTGTGCAAATTTTCAGGGCAAATTATATTAATCCATGCCACGACTTAATTACGGCCCCTTCCCTTTAATTGGAGAGATCCTGGCTTTGTCATGGTTAAGTTCTGCATAACATTAGCATGGATCAAAGCCTAAATACTGTAAGAATGCTCTTGCTGTCTCTGCTGAGGGGAGCAGAGGAGTGGTGCTGTAATAAGTAACCCTTTCAAACGTCAGCACTTTCCATTGAACTCGCGTTTCCATCCTCAGTAGAACCAGTTCACTGACTGATGGCTCATTAATTAATTGTTACACTGGAAGCGCCGTATATCGCGATTCACAGAGGGCCGGGGGGCGTGGAGGGGAAGACGAGGTTCTAAACAGCCAGTTCAGGTTTGGAATTTGACTTTCAAAAACATCCACTTGAGAAATCTCAAACACAGAATTCAAGAGGAGCAAAACAAAGTGACGCGAAAATTGCCTTATGGCATGATAAACAATCATCTCCCGTCTTCCTCTCTCCTTCTCATGCCACGTGTAATAATTGTTGCGGAGCTGCATCTATTTAAATAACAAACATTACAACAAATAGGTTCTTTTTAATGGAAAATAAATACCCTTCCCTCCTTCAATGGCGTCGTGCAAAAGCACGCAAGTGCCTCGCAGAACAAAACATAACCTCAAGTTTATTGTGTCGGGGCTCTTCTGTGAGAGGTGAGATTAGTTGGTTTACCACACTGGAATTCGTCAGCGCCGTCTTCGCAGTCTTTTTGGCCGTCGCACAGCCACACGCTGGAGATGCAGTTCCCACTTGGACAAGCAAAGTGGCCTTCCTCGCACTTCTGCCCGTGGGACACTGGGATGAACACCAGGACATTAGTGATGACCGGGGTCATTATCCTCGCCTCGGCTCTCCACGAACCTCTCAACTCCCGCGTGTCGCACTCTCATGCGCTTCTCTAAATGAAACTTCCTCCGAGCCAAACGCGCGTCTCAAGTCGCCGGGAAGCTCACCCTGGCAGTTGGTCTCATCAGCGTAGTCGCCGCAGTCGTTTGCGCCGTCGCAGATCCACGAGGGGTGGATGCACAGGGAGGTGGAGTTGCACCTGATGAAATCCTTCTCTTTCACCCCCAGCTTGTAGAAGTGAGAGCAGTCGGTGTGGTCTGAATACAAAACACAAGGGCACAAAAAACCGTCTGTCACGGCGGCATAGGTGATAGAAGCGAGATGAAGGGAGATGTTACAGAGTCTTCCTGATGCGCCCGAGGTGCAGCCGGGTGTTTCCTTTTTAATGGCGAATGCAAAGCAAAGACTAAAGGACTCACTGCAGTTTTTTTCATCCGAGGCGTCGGCGCAGTCAATGACCTGGTTACACCAGGCTGAGCTGGGTACGCAGCTCCCGTCCTTGCACGACGATTCTGATGAGCCACATGTGACATCTGCGGGGTGGGGAGAGGTGAGAGGAGAGAATTAGCATTTCAAAACGATAACGCAGCAGAAACAGCGCTCAGAGACAGTTACAGGAACAGCTCACAACAATAATTATATCCACATTCTGAGCTGGGTGCGAGAAGGAAAAAAAAAAAAAAGAAAAGAACACTGCCTGCCTGAAAAAGGCTTGCGATATGTTGTACTGCCTGTGCTAAAACAGTGCCAGAATTTTGGTGCCGCGCGAGTGCAAAGCGCACTCTTCATTTCACCTCCTTTTTTTCTCGACAAATGTGCGACCGGAGCGAGACTTCTAATCATAATGTTGCCCAATTAAAAACAAAACGCACGGCCGGAGATCAGACGCAACAGACTCCTCCCTCAAATCCCGGACTTGGATGTCAGACGAGCATCAATCATGAGAGCAACGGTAAGAGGCGAACTGCTGCAGCTGCGCTCGAACCCGCCGCAATTTGGTCCACGCACCTTCTCACCCCCCCGCCCCTCTTCATCTCCCGCCACTGATGTACCAAAAGCATTCAATCTACCAAAACCACAGTTTACACATGCACCTCGACATCTCCTGGCGAGCCGCGAGTATTTATAGTACTCATTGAGTCATCGATTCGACTGTCTCTCATACATGATGCATTTCGACGGCGACATCTGCATGCCGCCCCTGCATAATGCAATCCACACAGATGAGAGAAGCACAGTGGAATTCAACTATAAAGGACATTTTTTCAGAGGAGCGTTTTGAAAGAAGCAGCTGAGAGGGAGAGGGGTAAAAGCTTCCGAAAAACAGACCGCTCCTTTAAAAAGAAAAGGGAAAAAAGACGCACCAAGTGTCAGTTTTTCAGCAAAAAGGAGCGTCCCACCGGCAGGGGACATTTTCCTGAAGCTCCTGACGCAAGTATCGTGTCAAAGGGTTCTTGCAAACAAGCACGTGCCTGTTTTCTAAGAACTTGTGCGCCTAATAATCAACCTACGCACTTGTGTTGTGACATTAATAATGCTGTGCATGAGTGGGCGTGCTGTCCGTGGCTATGTTTTCCGCTGCTGTTGTCCTGTGACAGCGAGTGCACGGTGTCTTTGCTTTGCCATCACGGCCCCTCCATAGCATGGCCGTCTGTTTTCTAAATAAACATCGAGGCATCGATTGTGCGGTGCTTGCCGATGATTTTAAGGCTTCTTAAATTTGTAAATTCACGCTCGCCTGCGGTACGTTATGACCGGCGGTGGAGCCAGTTTGCCCGTTTGCTGATTCATTACGCTGCAGACGCAACTGTACCGTCCCTTCCCCAGAATGTGTCGCCAAACGAGATCAAAACTAGAAGAGTCTGGACACGCTGACGGGATAAAAAGCGTCATCTAGGTTCCTTAAAGCAGCTTTTCAAGATCGAGTTCGGGGAACACGGTTGGATTTGTGGCACTCTGTAATCTGGGGTCTCATTAGAAGGTGAGGGCTTAGCGCAGCATGTGGCCCCCGCGCGATGTAATAATATACGCATTAGTGTGGCTGCATCTCGCCCTCGCAGGCAGGATGGGCTGCACAGGAGATCAAATGGTCTTGACTCACTACTGCATAAAGCTTCATCAGAGTTGTCCCCGCAGTCGTCGATCCCGTCACAGAAGCGGCTGTTGGCCACACACCGCTGATTGTAGCAGGGCCTGAAACCCTTCCGGCATCTTCTGTTGTCTGGATGCAAACGAGACGTTTTGGATATGATCAAATAATATAATCAAAATAATCAGCCGCTTGCCTTTCGCAAATATTCCCGCGAGGAGTTTGTAGGACAAACCAAACACTTATGTGCAGATGCTTCAAGCCGACTTGAGATGCGGATCTTACCACAGTACTGCATCTTTTCGTCCGATTTGTCTTTGCAGTGAGCGAGTCCGTCGCAGGTGAGCTGGTAGCCGATGCACTCTCCGTTCCCACACTCAAACTCGGTGTGGATGTTGCAGGAGGAATTTTCTGCTGCAGGGGAAAAAGAGTGAGCGTCACGGACGGGTCAAAAGCCCCAAAGCCCACTCGTGTTGCGCGAGCAAGCTTCACGCAAAAAAAAAACAAAACAAAAAAAACGTTTCTACGGGTAGCTAATTCTCGTTTGAATGAGTTTATGGGTTTGAAAATACATCTCGGTCATTAAGCATCACAATTCACAGACTGTGACAGCCTTTTTTTTTTTTTTTGGTAAAATGTAAATAGTATTTCTGTCTGCTCTAATTGGCAGTAGAGGAGCTGGGTTGGGGCGGGAAGCCTATCACCCTCTACCATAACGTTAGGAATTAGCCCTTCTGAGTCATTTGTCACCTTTGGTGTGGTCAGAGTTCCCCCTGTCCAATTAGGAAACCAGACAGCTGCATAATAAAAACATCTTAATCCTGTCAGCTTTATTATCTGCTGTCTGCAGGCCTCACAACATTATAGCTGTGTTTTCCTGAGCCATATTGACTATGACCAGTGGAATCATTACAAATGTACTGATTGGGCAAACAGACGAGGACGGCCACTGGTAGTGTTTTCCTGTTTGTGCGTGTTTATGTAAAAAGGAATCAAGGTTACACTGAGCATCTCAGTTCAGCAAAGCAAATCAATGACGAGTGCCATTAAAATCAATATCTGACACCGCGGATGCTCCAGAGGTTAGCAGTTGTGGTCTCCGTTTAATTAAACCTGACTTACACACACATCTGTTGTCATCCAAGAGCACACGCTCTCCACGGCAAGTGCAATTGACCCTCCCGTACGGGTTCAGAAGACAAAGGTCGCCGCAGCCTCCATTCATGTGTCGGCATGGAGACAGCTCACCTTCAAAGGAATCAAAGAGAACTTACTCCATGGTCAAAACGAAAAAATCTCCCCGAGACACATTTCCTCCTTTTGATGTCATCAATCTGGGATGTTCAATATAGTGTTCTGGGGAGGAAGCATGGTAGCTTACCTTTCGCCTCAGCCCTCCCGCCCGACTCTATTATCTCTGATAAATAATACATTTCAAAAATGCTCCAGGAAGCGGCGCGCGGAATTTGTATTCTGTTCCTCTCACAGGGTTTTTCCCCCTAAATGACAGCTGAATCTAAAGAGGAGCTGGCGCCTCTGAAATGTGAGGGCCAGAAAACCGAACGGCACCTTTGTAGTTGATGGGCGTATAGCTTATATGTGGACTTTATCCAGTGGAAGTCCTTTGAATTTGAGATGGGGAAAGCTTGCCGTGTGGCACAAGATTGGCGGTTTTTGGCAGTTGCCGAGAAATGCGCCGCTCAGACCGGTACCAGCATGGTGGCCGATAAAGGGCACTTACGCTCATTACACCCACTCATTTAAAGCATCTTCAGTGACCAAGACATAACGAAAGATTAACTGTGTTGTTAAAAAAACCCTGCACTAATTCTGAATGCCGACAGATGTTCTTACTGACAGGCAGCAAATGTATTACAGCACTGCCTCCCTGGGAGGCTAAATGAAGAAACACCTGTGAAGCTCCGCGAGGATCACGTCCTGCGCGAAATCAGATGGCCAAACTCCAAACATAACTTGTGAAAGAAAAGGTGGGCGTCTGTTTATGCCTGACAAGCGTGTAGAGAAGAAGCTCAGCAGAGAGACGCACGCTCGAATGCCCTCTGGCGTTTGTATTTATATTTATATTTATATTCTGTTCAGTTCAGGTGTCCAATTCATAATCAGGATATTGAGGGGGAAAAAAAAATAATACAATATAAGGTTAATAATTTAATGACCAAAATGAATAAACTGACAATGAAATCCATCCATGGCTGATGGCCATGATGCAGTCATGGTCGTCCCCATGCAGGTCGCAGGATGCGATCATTTCCCATGATGAGATAAACAGGAAGCAGCCTACACATCTGCCAATGAGTCCGGGACACGCTGGCGCCGACTTCCCTTTGCCCCACTTGGAAGTTAAACTTATTATAGCACTTAAGTTAATATCTCGACAGCTTCTTTTTAAATAATTACTTCTAAAACTTAATGTGGAGGTAGCTGTAAAAAAAAATTACATTCATTTATCACCCCCCGTCATTTTAAGACGTAAAAAAAACCCCACTGGTATTCATTAGTAGGTCCGAGCCAATATATCAGAGTGGATATTATCAGCCGATATTGGCCGATCCCCTAAATGATAAATCAGGGTAGAATTTTGGACTTTTGTTTATACCACATTCTATCAAACGTACTAAATCAAATTTGTTTTTCTTTCTTATGCAGCAGAATGCACATAAAACAACACCTCTGGTTTGCTCAATTTTCCTGAACCACAGCGCCACGATAAATATGCACAGGTCCTAATCCTTGCCATAGGCACACATGAGCGGCGCGGCACCCGCGCACACAGCGTTCACAAATATTTGCAGACACAACACTGCATCGGTTGCGCGTTAAATTAAGCTAATCTCCAGGTGTTTCAATACTCACAGTTGTTGGTATCCTTGGCCACGGCTATAATGCCCATTGGCTGATGGGGCATGTCTGCTCGAAGTACCTCGGTGTCGCCGCCCGTGTACTTGTTTGATCGCAGCACAGACCTGCGAGTCCAATCTGACCAGTAGATGAAATCTGCATAGATGGCGAGTCCATAGAAGTTCCCGGGGCCTGATTTGACGATGACCTGAAAGAGGAGAGCACTGATATTGGGACTCGCTTTGCAAATCACGCTTGACAAGACTTGCACTGTCAAATTGCAAGTCTGGGACGTTACATCTAAAACATATTCAGTGTTAAGTATGAGTGAATGCTACAGACGTGCGTGGATGGTACAAAAAAAACCAAACTAACAAACCAAAAAAAAAAACCAAAACGGGCAAATGTCTGCTCAGGAGGCATCAGCAGAATTTTGAGCGCGGCGGCGCATCAATGTGGAGGGCGATATTTTGACTCATTAATCAACACATCATCCTCATCGCCCACATGACTGCTTAACCCAGATGTTGCGGAGTAAATGGCACCATCACTGGCAGGGAGACAGGAATCCATCAGATCCCTCCTTATGGGGTTCTCCAGGCTGAGCCTGTGTGTGTGTGTGTGTGTGTTTGGCTGGGGGGCGGCGGCTCCAGCAGCTCTGTATTCTCGGCCATTAGTGGAACAGGCGTCTACGCAGCATCGCAATTGCCCCGTGCTATACAGCAATTAATAGGACAGGTGTTGATTAAAGAAGCCCAGCATGTGAATGCAACAACCAGCCAGCAGACGCGCAAAAGAGAGGGGAAGATAGAACGCCAGATGGGGTAGCATATTGATTGGAAATTAGATTTAGGAGACGTTACAGCCAGCAGCATATTATGTGATGAACTTGGGCAAATGTGAGGATATTCCATGCATTCTTATCACTCCTTAATCTTCAGTATTTCACTGTTTTAATCCAAAAAAAAAAAAAAAAAATGCAGAAATATGGTACTTCCACAGCCATTACCAAGAGAGCGCTGACATTGAGCTCGCCGGAGACTGACTATTCTCAGACGGCAATCAATTTCTATTTCCTCTCTTCACAGTAAAAAGGGCACTTTTCCCGGCTAAACACGCTGACATCTTGCCTTATCATGCACCCTAATGCCCTTTGTGAGGCGTCGTCTTCGTTAATGAGCTGCGTCTCCGCTCTAAAAATGGCACGGGGGAGTGAGCCGTGCCACAGCGATCGCTCGCGTCTGTCGCCGACCACACTGTCAGAATGTAAAAGCAGTTGCCGCATTGGAGAGGAGCAGCGGGGGCCCCCGGAGGACGCGCCACCGCCGTCCTGGTCTTGCGTTCGTGCAGCACATTACACCGGTTGGCGCTCTGTGGATCGCTTAATTCATACGCGTACTCTCTGACCCGAGCCACCTTCAATCCCAGAATGACACATTTACATGACCGTGCTGACTTAAACAGATCAGACGGTGGTGCTGAATGGCAGAAGAGTAAAGCAGCCTTGGAAATAACACCCTTTCCCCGGTTTCCCTCAACACATCCTGCCATTTCTCCGACCTCAAATTATGTCAAATTGGTGTTTATTTCATGCATTAGCCTGTTGGAATCAGCGGTCGCATTATGCACAGCTAATAAGGCCGTTCCCTCAGGATTAATAAATACCCTGCTGGACACCAGCACAGCTGAAACTGACCAAGTGACGTCAAACTACGTCTGACCCTGCATCACAAGTCTCTGAAATATCTCAAGGCACCAGGAGTGCTACCAAATGTGACGGGCATGTCCCCGCACATGCGAGAAGACTGGAAAGAGTGTGTTCCAGCTTATCTCACATCTAGCACATGTAATGGCTCTAAATCAAGGATGATTAATACCAGCCTTCAGTTACCTGATTCCCAACATGGAGCCTTTAAGTTTTGCCATATTTTATGTCGTTTTAGGGTTTACTTTGCAGGTCAGCGCATCGAGCTTAGCGTTGACATTAGCATTCTGATGGACAGTAAGATGGAGGCTAATGAATTTTTTTTTAGGGGCTGCTGTGGTGGCGACATTCAAGCCAGGACTGCAACAACACTATTTGCCACTGGGGTTGTTCCCACTCAGGCCTGTGTGAGCTGACCAATCGGAGCACACTGGGCTTTTCAGAGGCGGGGCTTGAAGGGCCAAAATGAAGAGGCTCAGAGAGAAGGTGTTCAGAGGTGTGACAGCGGCGGAAAGTATGCGAAAAAAAATCACGTGTTTTCTAAACATTAAAGCATGCAAAGCCATTCTAGCAGGTATTAATGAAATAAAACTAAACTATAATAAAACTTAAACTCTAAAATTAGACAATATGATGCAACTCATGTTTCAAATTCACAGCTGCAATCGATGATGAGGTATCCTTCAGCTTCCACCACTGTAGTCCATGTTTGGTGCTGAAGTTGAAAATCGGCTCCTACTGTTTAATTTACACATTTTAATTGGAGAGGAGGCTGTGCACCCAGAGTGGCCTCGTGGCAAAGCCTTCATTAGCAGAACTAGACTGCAGCAGGGGCAGGCGGGGACCCGAAGGTGAAGACTCTCTGAGCCTGGCGACCCAGCTCTGCAAACATATGGGTAACTAATTGAGATGGGCCAATGTGCTGAGCTGTGGAGTTCATGTCAAGCAAAAACCTGAAATCTATGGGAAAAAAGAGGTCTTTGCGTGTTTGAGTCCTCCCCATTTACATAACATGGACATAGAAGGCACAGTTATTGGACACACCTGGAATAGTATACATTAGGCATGTGACTTTTCATGGGATTAAAGACCTCCCCTTAACCAAGAAATGACTTCTCAGATGTCATGTGAAGGTAAATTTTCACTTCTTATTCTCTGTACTAGGATCAAATTTCAGACGACAGAAAGAGAAAGAAAGGGGCAAACAAATATGACGTCATTCTCTAATATTTGCCTCTCAGGTGAGTTGCTATGAAACATCTTCATGACTAAAAGACAGATGTGCAAACGGTAAATTGTGGAACACTGGATTGCTTACATAAAATATTTTTCAAATGTGCGGTGACAGTCAGGCAAATAATAATCAAAAATAAAACGCCAATATTCTTTATAGTCAGGGGACGTGCTTCTGCCTTTCGCCTCTTCTAAATTTAATGAAATTAGCTCCTTATCTTTGTAAGTAAAGAAAACAGAACTGCTGATTTCATACTCACGTGTCTGCTGGACCCGTCGTAATCACACCTCTCGATCTTGCCAAGGCTTCCGTCGGAAAAGTAGAGTTTCTCGGCTTTGTGATCGATGGTCAGCCCGTTGGGTGTCAGGATGTCCGTGCTGATGATGATCCTCATGTTTTTGCCCGCCAAGGTGGATCTCATGATGCTCGGCCTCTGCTCGTTCCAGTTGGTCCAAAACATCAGGCTAAAATGTGTGGGGACGGTCATACAAGCATTTAATTAGCGAGCAGATGGCGGTCCATTCTGAAATGCAATTTAGCATTCGCGAGTGTCCTCATGTTAATGTGTGGATGTCATCAGAGACTCTTGTCTCCAAGAGAGGCACTGCAGCACTTTACCTCAGTGCCTCTCCAAGCTCAAATAACCTGAGTAAAAATGTAGCGAGAGTGAATCTAAAAGGTGCTACAGCGACATCTCACCCTCGGAAAATCTGCCCTGCAGAGAAAACAAAATCAGACAAACAGGAACATTTTTTTTTTCCTCGCTGAATTAAAATGCTGAGGGTTTGTGCAGTAGTTTCAGTCAAATATCAGCATGATCTCATAATTGCCAAGACCTCCATGGCCTGTCATCTTCTTCCCATTTTTGCCCTAAAGGAGCTCATCGCTGATAGTGTAGCTCAATTTCAATTTGATAAAACGGATTAGTATTGCAGGTTATGAGATAGAGGTCATTTATTCATATTCTCCCCCGGTGAGGACTTCCAAGAATATGAAGAAAAAAAACCCAAAAACCCAGACGAAGGCAACAGAGTAAATAAATGAAAGATTTATATCGTAGTGTTTATTGGTTTTGCCAGTGATATAGATAAATAAATAAAACGCGTTTTCAAATGGCATGCAAAAAAAAGGTTTGTTTTGGATTATAGGTGCTCGCTTCACTCTATAATTAAGAGAGGGAAGTCCACTCTAGTGGGATAATAAGGATTATGGTCAAAAGTCACAACCGGAGGCTGCTTAATTAATCACTTGGAATTATAATTATCAAACAGTGTGGCGGGAGTGGGATGGATATGGTGCCAAATTGCTAACCCAGGATGTAGTCTGAGGTCAAGAAATTAATTTATCTGTTCAGGCTGTTCATAGTAACTAATTACATTTTTATAAATATTCAAATTTTAAATAAAGCCTGGATGTAATGGGACTATTGATGCAGTATTTTTTTTGAAGTTGAAAAAAAACACGTTGCTATGAGCTTTCTTTAAAATAACATTCAAATAGTAAGTATAATAGTTAGTGCTCCTGTCAAGGGCAGCGCATCGACTTAAACGTGATGCATTGTTGTGAAAACACAGCTGCACTGATCAGCCACAACATTATGACCGGTGACAGGTGAAGTGAATAACACAGATTATCTGCTTATCTGAGGCAGCGAGTGAACGTTTTCTCCTCAAAGTTGATGTGCTAGAAGCAGGATAAATGGGTAAGCCTAAGGAATTGAGCCACCCCTGACATGGGCCAAATTGTGGTGGCTTAGACGACCGGATCAGAACATCTCCAGAGCTGCGGCTGTTGTGGGTGTTCCCGATCTGCAGTGGACGGGCCCTTTCAAAAGTGATCCAAGGATTGAAAAGCAGTGAACCGCCGAAGGGGTCATGGCTTGAGGCTCACTGATGCGTGTGGGGAGTGAAGGCCACCCTGTGTGGTCCGATTCAACACATAATCTAATGCAACTCAGATTGCTGAAAAGGATAATTCTGGTTCTGATAGACATGTGTCAGGATATTCAAGGCAGTGTTTTGTGTATGTGGCTACGTAGCTGCAGACCAATCAGGGTGCCCATGCTGACCCCTGTCCACTGCTGAAAGCACCAACAATGGACACATGAGCATCAGACCTGGACCGCGGAGCAATGGAGGAGAGGCCTGGTCTGATGGATCACATTTCCTTTTATACCTTGTGGATTCTACAGTTCGTTTAGCAGATGCTTTTATCCAAAGTGACGTACATCTGAGACGCGTTTGTACACTAATGGTGGAGGACACCAGGCAAGGTGCCAACTTGCTCACCGGGAGCAATCAGGGGTTTAGTATCTTCCTCAGAACACTTCAACTTGGTCTCTGCTGGAGCTGAAGATCGAATCAGTAAACCTCTCATTACTTTGGCCACTCTACCAACTGAGCTATGCCGCACCCTGGATGGCTGAGTGTGCGTGTTGCTTACCTGGGGAACACATGGCACCAGGATGCATGTACCACCTGCCAAAGCATTGTTCCCCACCATGTAACAACCATTCATGGCAGCGGCATTCCCTGATGACAGCAGCCTCGGTTTGAGGAACACAACAACCAGTTCAAGGTGTTGATTTGGCCTTCAAACTCCCCAGATCTAAAGCCAGTCAAGGATCTGTTCTGGACAAACAAGTCTGACCTATGAAGGCCCCACCTCACAAGTTACAAGACTTGAAGGATCTGCTGCTGACATCATGGTGCCAGATACCACAGCACACCTTCAGAGGTCTAGTGGAGTCCAGGCCTCGTCAAGTCAGGGCTGTTTTGGTGGCAAAAGGGGAGGTGGTCATAATGTTATGGCTCATCAGTCTATATTTAAATGGAACCTTGAAGTATCAATGATAATGATGATGATGAGACCATATAATTATTTACAACGGTACAATGAAATGTGGCGCTTCTCTCAGTGGTACAGACAAACATAAATAACCTGGAATAAATAAAATGGAATCAAAACATCGCTCACGGACTCAAAACATCACTCAGATACAAACACAAACAAAAGTATTGGTTTGACAATAATACGGACAAAATAATATAAATAACATGAGTAAAAATGTTAATAACTGGTATTTTATTAGCCATGGAGCAAGTTAACCAGCCATTTATCATTGCACTCAGCTAGTCTGTTATTGCCTAGTCTCAAAATGTTAATAATGCAGAGTTATTTTTGGGATTATTTTATTTCCACCAAAAAACTCTCGGTGTATTAAAAAAAAAATACACTTTTTTTTAATAAAAGCACAGATCACGCTACCTGGATTTAGTTTCAGTCAATCTTTAAAGACATAGAAGAAACGACTGACCTCTGGCACTCATCCAGGGCCAAGACATGGGGGTGGTCGTCCTCGGAAAGCGTCACCACAGCCTCGCGGCTAAAGGCATTGGCTCGGTTCTGGTCCACAGTCTGTCTGGTGATGGTGGAGGTGGTGGAGCTGGTCCAGTACAAGGTGTCCCAGGCCCTGTGGTACGCCAGGCCCTCCACTGAACCCACGTCTAGCACAACAAACACAAGTTGCTTCATTCATTTTGGATCAAATGACATTGTAGTGAATTATATTTCATGACAGTCATCCCACTACACTGACATAAACGTTAAGCGTGCGATTGAGTTTTTTTCAACTGTTTTAGAGGTAATTCTATTCAGGGATTTACTGTGGAACTCTAGTTGGCGGCAGAGCGACTGGATCCACGTCTCTTGTGAATTCCCTACAAAAGCTTCTGCGCATGAAAAGTGTGCTTCGCAACTGAGGACCAAATATTCCCTGGGAGAAGATTAAACAGCCACACACACCAGCGTCTCCTCTTCAGCCAGGAGAGGCCACCATGTATTCTCTCCTGTCTGGATTAGGAGCAGACGTGCTGCTTGAAGTTCACCCATCTGAAGGTTCTGCAGATCCTTTTTATCTGTCCTTGACCACATTGCGGAGCAGCAGCTCTGATATGTGAAGACCCAACATTATACAGCCTGTTCGAGGCCTGACTGACACCTTTTAATAGCAGATTCCACCCTGCCAATTTCAGATAAAAGTTTGTCTATGTCACTCGACAAAGAATATTTTTTCCATCAACCGTCACAGAGATTACATTTTGACACCTGCTCTTTAGGATTCAGGGGCTGTGAGACATGATTTGACATCTGCACGTTTCCTCTTTGAACCTGCTCAGCCTCCAAACCTCACTGGAAGACAATAATCACCACTTCAGATTCACTGAATAATGATATTTTGTTTGTTTCCATCCTTTGGATCTCAGGTTTTGATGTTGTGCTGATCATTTCAGGCCTCATGGCCAAGCAAGTGACCAAACACAAATGCTGCATAGGTGCCACCTTGAAGACGTTTTTTACAGATTCCAAGTGTGACAAATTCATCAGTTTTACCAGCATTCATTACAAATTAAGGCTGTGAAAAAGAAGTCCGTCTTTTGCAAAAGGAAAATGCACGGGGGAGTGAATGCGAGACATTTTTTGGAAGCATGAATTCCTTTGCGTGGCCTTTGATTTTTAATTATTTGGTACAGTTAGATTTTTCAGTTATCTGCTCTTGCCGTCCAGGGCCACAGAACCCAACAGCCGCCTGGTGTAGATTTAGGTTACAAATATTGACTTCGCTTGTAATAGATGGCAGGTGCCAATCGTGTTAGAAATAGTTTCCTTGGTGATTGCGGGGAAATAACTTCATGCCTCACTATGCTGGACAGACAGCTACTCGGTGATGCAACAGCCACTCGGCAATTGGACATGTTTTCACTGAGAGCCAATTTCCTCCACACCGAGTATGAAAAAGCATTTGCAGCCTCCAGGTTTGCACAAGAATATGATTTGCAGGGAGGGAATTTCCCCGCTGAGAGACTGATCACAGAGAGAAAAGCTGCTCATATGCATGTTGCATTGCTTTCTATAGGTTTGCGTGGACTTGCCTCTGTCAGTGTCGAACATTGGGGGCAAGGACAGAGTAACCGCAGTGTTGCGGCTTTGTCGAGCTGTCATGCATGAGCGGGGGATCGTTTCCGTCGTGTTCAAAGAGGAGGGTAATTAACACAACATTTGAGAAGGAAAACAAAAACTCGTGCCCGTGGCAGTAAAAGTGTTTGACACCATGCAGGAGACGTTAGAAAAAGTTGGCTGAAACCAAATATAAATTAAACTGATCTAAATCCCAAGATCCCAAAATACTTCTAATATGGCAATGGAGACCCAAAAATGCCTGATATACCAATTATCAGATAAGATGCATTCACATCCCCAGTAGGCGAAAACTAACTTCGCTTATTTCCTCAATGGTGCCAAATTTATTAAAATTCAGCAGATGCTGGTCGACGCGTGCAGAGTTGCTACTTCACCAGCCAAGTAGGTGCTCAACGACGGGACAAAAGTAGTGATTAATCAAAATCAGAAATGCCACGTTACAAAGCCAGCGGAGCCCATGTTGACAGATGCCGCAGTATGCCAACCAGAAAAGGACTCAGCTTTTTCAAGGACCTTGAAAAAGGGAACAGGACCCGACTACCGCACCTCTCATGTGAGGAACGCTAAGGTCAAGGGATTTCATGCCACACGTTCCCCAGCGTGCTCCATGTTGACTGAGAGAGCCGAGTTCTACTGCTGCGGGCCTGCTCGCTGACCTGTGCAGGCAGCGGCTACATTGTACCGGGGGGCGGGGAGGGGGGTCGGATGCCCCTGTGCCGAAACGCTTAAAATCTGCACCGGCCAAAATGCGTAAAAAACGTGTTCAACGGCTCATCAGCCATGATATGAAACAGTGCCGGTTTGTGATATCAGCCAAGGGAACATGGAAATCTTGCGGTGAATTTGAATACTCGTTTTTTTGGACCCTCTTTTGTGAAAGGAAAGGAGATTTTGCTGCCCCAAAGCCCCTTGCCGTGCACGATGCGGTCATGTAGCATGCTTATTCCCTTTAATGTGCATCTAATCAAGATTAGTATGTAAAAAAATAAAAAATAAAAATAACACAATGAATTCTACACCCTTGTAATCATATAACATCTGTGATTGTGAATGTCTTGGTTCTAATCTCTTATCTAAAAACCCATAAACGATGATACAAGATTCTTAAGAGACCACCTGAGTCAGCCAATCACTAATTAATAGTAATAATGGCAGTCAGGCAGTTTGCGGTTTACCACAAATTCATGGTGGGGCGAAGGATTAATTAGTGGGAGACATGGAGTTTAATTAGGGAAATATGGGTGATTAACATCTTCACCTTTCCTCCTTGACTGAATGCAGGCAGGGGTTTGAAGGGAAATGGAGGAGTGTTGTTCCAGAGGGTTGGATGCCGGTGGTTTGGGGTCCCTCTCAATAACTAACTGACCATATGTCATGCATTAAACCTGAACTTGAATGTGGTCGCTCTTGCCTGTGTCGCTCATGTCCTTGTGTAGATCTTTCATGGCGTCGTTTTTTTTTTCTTCTCCTTTCTTTGTATTCTTATGAAATTTCAGCGTGACAAATCAAACGTAAAAACTGTTCAAATTTCCCCCCCTCTGACTCGGCTCGTGGTAAGCACCTCAGCATGAAGGACACTTAAAATGCAGACAGATGGCTCCCAGTAACGCTTACTCATCTGTAGAAGATAATAAATAAGCAGAAAGCTCTCTCAGCAGGAGGGAGAGAGATAGGTGGTAGTGGATCATGGATCAGTGACACGAGTTTCCTTGTGCGTGTGTGTGTGCGTGTGTGTGTGCGCGCGTGCGTGTGCGATCGCTGGGCAGAACAGAGGCTCTTGTTGTTCATCCGACTCCAGTCATGCTCATCAAGACACGACTGACTGGAATTCAGTGAAGGGCCAGAGAGGGATTGGTCCCATCATTCAATCTGTGACAATCCATAAGAATAAATCTTCAGAAGATTGCTATCACATGATTGTGTTTGAGTACTGAATGGTCTTTCTATCAACTATCAAGAAAAAGAGGAAAATATAGGAGAATTCTGCATTTTTAACAAGGTTTCCCCCGTGTTCTTGAGAATTATCTACTTATTAATTATTCCCTTATCTACTCCATTCAAGTATGGCGAGAGCGGAGTTGCAGCAGCTGATAGGTCACAGTGCGCACCGCACCGCTGCGAGCTAGAAACGTGGAGGCAGTCGCACAGATGGAAAAAAAAGATCCCGAGTTGAAAAATAAAATCCGCGTAGCAGATAAATGCAAAGGTGAACTGACTGAAAGAATATCTTACCTGGAAAAAGAGTCTGCCGTATACGGGATTTAGCAAATCCCGCTAATCCCGCACTAAACTGTGTGTTGAAGAAAAATATGGAATATATATACAGCGACAATGACAACCTACAAATATAGCTGTTTCCTCCTGTCCAGTATTTTAGACTTTGTCCTATGAACACTGACATGTGTTTTTTTGTGCTTTGAAAGCGCATTGCTGCTATGTTTCCCCCTGGCCTGTCTTTTAGGATTATGTCCTGCGAGTGCAAGTGCAAGCTTTGTTTTTTGTTGCTGAAAAATAGATCATGTAATCTCAACGGGGATAAACAGGTTAAGTAAAAGTTTATGGATGATAAAAAAAACCCGAAAATAATAGTAAATTATAAAAAAGAGGAACATGAAATAGACTTACTCTCTGCGATCACGGCTCTTCCCGTCCAGTCGTCATTAATCATCTGGATATTTCCAAAGTGGACGTCGCTGAAAAAGATGCGGTTGGTCCCGACTGTGTTCTGCCTGTAGTCAAATGCCAGCGCTATCACATTCTTGAAAAGAGCCGGATTTTCAAAGGGCTGGACAGGCGAGTTGAGGTCATTCTCATCCGAGAGGTGGATGCTTTTCAGTATGGTCCTTTCTGAGTAGAGCAAATAGCCCTCATAGCGCTCGCAGGCGAAGCCGTCCTCCGCCAGGCGGCCGTGGGCGCAGGAGCAGGTCCTGCGACCGCTGCCCAAGTGAAAGCACAGCTGGAGGCAGCCGCCATTACTCCTGGCGCAGGGGTTGGTGCCTGCGAAATTGCACATTATGTCAGGCTTGTCACTCTGTTAGATCATGTTTAGAATTGTGCATGGGTATAAAAGAAAAAAAAAACAAACAAAATAAACGAAAGTGGCAGGTGAGTACAGAAGCTCATGGAAGACTGCCACACTCACTCTGCGACTCGGTAAAAGAACAAAGTTTAAGCCTCAACCTTTCTCTCTGCCTCTGTTGAAGACGGTCACATCCTTCAGATTGACCCCCAGGCCACTTCTCATGGTCACGGCCTCACTCGTGTCAGTCTTGAAGCCCCGGCGGATGGAGCCATTCGAGTAGGCCCTGAAGCACAGGAGAGGCAGGTGGAAAAATGGATGATTTTTCTTCCAGAGTGACAAGCATACTGTTTTGGGACTTTCCACTGAGGCAGGATAATGAGGCATGAAAAAAACCAAACTGGATATATGGAGAGTTATATAATTCTATTTGACTATAACAAAGGCAACTAGAAGAATCCAGTTTGGACATACAGTACGACTGAACAGAAAAGGTTGAGGGTAAAAGCATAATAAAGCTCACAGCTTATTTCCGTTGCGGTTCTCATTTTACAGAGAAGAGGATGTGACGACTGATCCTCAAGTCACTCAAGAAAGATGCTGTCACAAACAAGGGCCAAGAGACGAAGCCATTTTCAGTCAGCAAATTACAAAAAAATAAAAAAAATTAACAAATTAAACAAAATTGGTGACATTTGTCTCTTTGTCCAACTA